>MU864017.1:0-84768 GCA_033296885.1 Triangularia verruculosa | reverse complement strand
CTCACTCGCTCGATAAAAACTGTAATCGGTGGTGTGCAAAGTTCGAATGGGAGTGATAATAGAGTCTGTAATAAAGATAAACAGCGCCAATTACAATACCCCCCCCCCCCCCCCCCCCCCCTTTTCAATCCTCAATTGGGTCCAAGTTTGGATTTGTTGTATAGGGTTTTTTTTGGGCAAAGAAAGTAGTAGGTAGTAGCAAAGGGTTTTAAGCAAGAGAAAGAAAATATATCAAGAAAATATGAAACTATATATACTTTCCTGTCCAAAACTCAACATGGTAAAGTGAGTTGTATAGAATTATCACGAGAATATTCCATTCCCTCCCTTTCAAACATGACAAAACTATTTACCCCCAAAACAAAAACTTTCCCAATCATCATGATAAATACAAATACACAAAAATCCAAACCGCTTATTCATCCACCCCATTCACTTTAAGCCTTGTACAAAATATCCAAAAACCCCCTCGCCAAATCCACCACAACGCTCTTATTAGGCAGGCTCCCCGCAACCCCATACAGCGCCGCGCTATCCCCCACCTCCTTCCCCTTGGCCCCCTTCCCCTCCGCCACCCTCGCCCTCTCCTTCTCCCTCTCCTGCTCCACCACCGCCTCCAAGTCCGCCGCCAGCTTCTCCCACACCTTCACAATCGGCAGCGTCACCGCCACGTGAATCGCCGGCGGGTTCTGCAGCGCGTTCAAGTGCCACCCCTTTGCCGACATCCCATCAGCAATATCGTAAATATTCAACGTCCTGCTCTTGAACGCAATGACAGAGACCAACGGGTTGCCGAGGATCTCCAGTTCCTGAGCCAGGACCGGGGATGCGGTGGTGATATGGCTGATGAGTTTCTTGGTGGCGCCGACGATTTCAATGCAGGACTGGAGGTACCCGTCTTCGCCCGTGGACATCAGGCTAGCCCAGCAGCCGGCAATCAGCGCGCCTGGACGGGAGCCGGCAATGCCGGGAGAGGCGTACACGCCCCCTGACCAGGCTGGGTCGACGTAGTACTGATATGAACGTAATTGCTGGGTTCTGTACAAAACGGTCGAGTTGCCCTTGGGGGCGAAGCCGTATTTGTGGGTATCGCACGAGATGGAAGTCACGCCCTTGAGACGGAAGTCGAATGGTTGAGTCTCGAACCCCGCGCGAGAGAGGAAGGGGACGAGGAAGGACCCGAGACAGCAGTCGACATGCAAGGGGATGGACTTCTTGACTGCAAGTTTGGACAGGCCGGCGATGTCGTCGATGATACCATGAGGGAAGTTGGGTGCGGAACCGACCAAGAGGATGGTGTTGGAGTTGATGAGCCGGGAGATGGCGCGGGTGTCGGCTTGGTAGTTGGGTGCTGGGCAGGCGACGAGGTGAGTTTTGATCTTGAAGTAGAGGCCGGCTTTGCGGAAGGCGACGTGCGCGGTTTCGGGGAGGATCCTGGATAAGGGTTAGAAAAGGGGTCAAATAGGGGGGATAGGGGTAAATAGACGTACATTTCGGGCTCGGTGATACCGCGCTCAACGTAGGCCTTTTGGCGGGCACTCAAGCAAGCCATGAGGATAGACTCGGTTCCACCAGATGTGCTCACACCGGCCGCGCCGGGAGGGGCGTTGAACAAACCCAAAACCATAGCAACAACTTCAGCCTCCATCTTTCTAACACCGGGGAACACATCTGGGTGAATTGGGTTCGCAACCGTAAACTTTCCGTATGCTTCCGTCTGGAGCTTCAAGAGCTCATCTTCGCCGTGATAGACAGCGCCAGAGACATATCCGTCCTCCCAGCGGGTGTGGTCCATATTGGCCAGCGTCTCTAGCTCCTTGCGCACAGCATCCTGGTCCCATCCTTCTTTCGGCAGAGTAAGATAGCGAGTCGCATTGAGCGGCACGAGTTTCGTCTGGAGTTTCCCAACGGCTTCCTCAACTTGCTTCTTGACTTGGTTCCGGACACCGGGCATTCGGAGGAAGTAGCCGTATAAGATGCGGCGAACGTCGATGTAGACCTCGACAATGGTGCCGATCAGGCCGCGGCCTTTGAGTTTCCATAGCGCGCGACGGGTCCAGCGGAGCAGAAAGAGAAAGAAGACCAAGTTACGGACTCTACATGTTCAAGTTGTTAGTCGTGTGCCTGCTTGAATGTGTCGAGAGCGCAACGGGTTGGCGCATGTCTTCAAGGTTGGTTGGAGGCTGAGCTTGGCAACAAGTATACTGCGCGGCGGGTATATGAACTGTGCCTTGTGTCACGCATAGTGTAGGTACTGGTTATGTCGCCCAATTCGCCTGTTTCGTTGTTTTGTGGGAGAGGAGAAAGACACAGTTAAGAAAAAAAGGCACTGACAGATCCAAGTTCAACACTCCCAACGCCAACGGGCTGCCCGCCCTCGAACGGTTCCTGACATTGTTGAAGCCCTCTCGCAGGCTTACCGGCATGCGCGAACTGCCGGGCATTTTGAGAATCCGCCGCCGAGGTCTGGTTTTGTTTGTTTTACCAATCCAGTGTATTCGGGTAATCAAACTCTGTCTCCCTCTTAAAGATCAAACAAAAAAAGATAAAACAAGAATGACTGGGAAAACAGACGGGTCGTAAGATGTGTCCGATCCGAGGTTCTCGTACAAACTTACGTAGGTTGCAAGTGGGATGAGTGGGTGGAGCGTCTGGGGAAGCGGGTGACGCTGGGAACAAAAACAGTGGAGGCTGTCTTTCCAGAAGGGGGCCAATTAGCGGCGCCGCGGATAGCCCTGCGTCGCTGCTGGCGATGGATGCTGAAAAGACCCGCGGCTCCCGGTGTGTTGCGGGTTCGCTTCGCCGGTCGGTGGAGGTCTGGCATGTAACCCCACACTGGACTTGGAGAGACCCCCGGCCAGGCCAGCTGCTGTCAGGTAAGTAAGTACCCCCACAAGGAACCTCGCGGGCCGGGTACAGTCACATGCTGGGGATTTGTTTGGGCGAGATCCCATTCGATAAACAGACAGCTCCCTCCTTCTCTTGATGCTCTTTTCCTTCTGTCACTGTTCACACGGGTTTCGTATTCAACCCTCTTGAAGACCCCCTCTTCCAAAGCGACCCTCCCCGCCTCGTTACAGTCTCAAGACAGCAAAAGCTCCGGGCGTGGTTACAAAATCCGGAAAAAGCTGACCATCTGATGCAATCGTGGCATCTGCCTTTGGCCTACGATCGTCTTGGCAAACCGCGCGCTACCGCCTGACCGTTACGTCAAGTCTCCAAGCGAAGCAGCTCGCCTGTGGTGACCGGTGATAGCTAGATAAGTGGAAATCCTGGCGCTTGAGCTGTCTGTGGGCATGTTATCGGTCAGTATCGCATCACCACTCCTCCCTCCTCTCCGAATTACGGCCATCTCGAAGCAACGGTCCGTAAAACATTACGACAAGCCAGAACGCAAAGACCATATTATTGATCCTCCTTCCTGGCCATGATTGATATACAAGATATTCCCACTCTCCCTCTCCGTCCTCATGACCCTTTTAAGTTTACAGCCAGTGTGATTCTGTGTAGAAACAGCCAGCAACATCACATCATTGCCCGCATTATTATCGACACCATCCTCATGTCTATTCTCTCGCCATCATACATATCTTCCGATGCCCTTCGCATGCCTATTCCAACCAGCACACGGAGCAAGAAAAAAAGGGCCCCGCCTTTGCCATGCTCTTCCGAAGCCACCCCGTTTGCTATCCCGTCCGAAGACGCCCCCAAAGAAAAAAAATGAAATAAATCCCAACGCCGGTATTGCCTGTTTCAACCGAGTCCCACGGTATGAGTCAACAATGATTTAACGCCTGCAGTGGTGGCATTGACAATGGCGTACGCATAATCCTCCTTTGTAAGTTTGTGTAGGTCTTTCATGCCTGGAAAAAGTAGGGGTGATTCGAATTTCGTATCTCATCCGTCCTCGTCATCGCGTCACGGCTGAATTTTAAATATGTTTCGTTTGTCGTCATCGAATCCACAGATGCCCGTCTCTTTTGTTAAGACTTTCCAAACGAGGTGCGCCATTGTTGCGTGAATCTTTGAGACTCGGTTTCGCACGCTTGAGCGCCGGCCGTTACGCAGTCCACAAGTCTAACAGCAATGTCTCCATCTCTGTACTGGTCGCCTTTATTTCCTTGGCTGTAAGAGTTGATAAGGCGTTGGTCAATAATGGCGAGGCGGGCGAGAATCGTGGGATGCCATTGAACAATGTGCTCCTATGCCATGTTAGCGAGTCCCACCGCCTGGAAGATTGGGTCAGAATACTCACCAAGGCATGTGCTTCGGCCTTTTGGAAGTTGTAGCTCCTGTATATGGGGTCAAACCAGGTATCCAAGAAGAATTCACCCCATTCCCCATTGCGAACAATAAAACTTCCAACAGACAGCCCCTCCTTATCCTGAGTGAGAACAAAGTCGACGTCCTGTCCGGTAAGATGGGAAAAGGTCTTGATGATGCTGTCTGGTGGAACGACGGGTTGGTCCTTCTTCATGAGGTCCGTCAACTTGGCCATCTTCATAATGTGGTCCTCGATCTTCAACTGCGGGTTCATCACGAAGGCGTTTTGGTCCAAATACCACATAAAGTGGCACTCGGGATACTTGGTGAGCGCATGGCGCATGGCCACGACCTTGGTCCAGGATCCTGGCGCACCCTTCAAATCATAATCACCAATGTTGGCAAAGAATGTTTGATATCCTGTATGTCGTTGTCAGCTTCGGTTGCGGCTGATCTCATGATGATATCGACATACCGTGCTTTTCGGCATATTTTATTCTATTCTCTTTGATTGTGTCAATGTATCCCTTGCCATACTTCGCCTCATCGAACACGGTCACCACAACTACTGGCGGGTTACCGGTGGGCATGCGCTTCTTAAGCTTGGGATGCCCGTTGCCTCGCGTGAGAAGGTATATTACCGTCAAAAAGAACAGACCGGTGATCGCGATAAGCTTCAGGCGACTTCTTCGTAGAGTATGGAGACGCTTCGATCGTGGCATGTACGGCGGAGGATTCGACGTCTTTCGTGGGGGTAGTGCGAAATGCATCTTTCCTGGGTTTGGCCTGGGTGTTCCCGAGGCCGAGATCCGATTCCACCAGTCTTTTCAGAAAATACCAGTCGTGATTCTTTGTCGCAAGGAGGCCTTGTGCTACCGCAAGCTGGTGGAGGCCCTTCGAGTATGCTGCGCTTCGTGCGTGTTACGCACGTAAGAAGTCTGAGCTCGTGGGACTTGATGTAGGAACAGTCGTCAAGTTGTCGAGGTCAAAAATATCGGCGCAGTCAGGTCGTCGAGAGCAAGACTAGCGTTCGAGGTCAATGGCTATGAAGAGCGCCGCAAATTCTGGAAGGATTGGTCGCACATGGATCAAGATCTAGACATTTGGCGAGATTGGCTGGCCTCGTACAGGTTTCATGGGGCAGACAAGAATTGCCGGGTGGAAGCGTTTAATGGCGATGTGTCGGGACTCGGGGCAAAGACATTGAAAAGACGACACCGCTTGGGAATCCTCAAACTGCCTCCTCGCTCAACAGGACGACAAGAAACCTGGATGTCCCCGGCGCGCGTTTTGGAAATTATTTGCAGCTGACAAGTGTCAGCTCCCTGCAGGCCAGCCACTGCCCCGACTGCCGTTGCCGGTCCCACATTTTAGAATTCAGGGGCCCGGCAATGACGCTAGCAGCCCGGCAGCTTATCTTATCAGAGATCGCCGTCCCAAGCAGCAAACACACCAAAACAGCCATGGGGACAAGAAATATTATGACACCTATGCATCATTGATGTATTATAGACAAATAGTATGACATGTACCAATCCTGCTGGCAACTTCAACCCATTTCGTAAGCCAGCAGAAGCTGAGGAGGAAGCAACATAGTGAGTGAGCTCCGAAGAGGCCCCCAAGATGGCCAACAGGATTACTGCATTTGCAAAGCCAAGCATGAATAGGACAAGACGCCCAAGTTCCACCGGCTGTAGCAAAGCGTGATCTCTGCACACAGACTAGTAAACTACAGCATGGAAGAGCAGCTGTGGAAACTTAAGAGTGTGCAGTGAAGGGGTGATTTCTGGGGGAAAGCGGTGAGGACGGTGAACGCCTGGACATTTAGTATACACCCAGGTGTAAATTACCATCACCTATCCTTTCTGAACTCATCATCGGCGCCGTTCCGTGGTGCCGCGCCATCACCCTCTGTGTTTTCATCTTCCTCGTCATCTTCAGGCTCAGTCCCTTGGACATCCATGACACGATCACTGATCTTCTCCAATACCTTTGCGCTGAAATGACTGACGGCTTTCCAAGTTCCCTGATAACAGTCAGTAACTTGAACTCAGCAAGTAGGGATGAAGATGCCACTTACTGCCAAAAATGTCACGAGTCCGATGGCAATGATAACCCAGCCAATGTCCTCAGGCCTCCCTCTTCTTCTTCGACGGTCACCGCCACGAAAAAAAATATGAAACGGCGACACGGCTAACGTTGACTTGATAAAACCCAGTAAGCCCAAGGATAGGAACCCCTTGACAAAGTGTCCGAACCAGTCGCTGGTTTCAAGTTCTTCGGGCAGGTCAAATTCGTGATCCTCCCATTCGGCATCGATGACACTGCCCATTTGGTAGGCGCCATATCCTATGATTGGGTCGGCAAAGAATCCAAGCAGGAAGACGGCGAAGATCATGACAAGAAAGGTGATGGCTGCCCGCAAAAGCTTGCTTGACAACCAGGCCGCCCATCGTAAACGTTCCATCCGGTATTCGAAGAGGCAAGTCGGACATCGCCAGAAGTTCCTGTCCGCCATGGGGGCTGCATTCCTCCAGGCTTGAAGACATCCCTCGTGAACATACTTCTGTGAGCCTTTGCAGTTGCAAGGGCTCATGAGCCGACCTAGATCGGGATCCTCGGAAACATATCGCACACGAGGTTTTGATGCAAAGGCCCGACCGGCCAACGTATCGTCAAGCTCCGTGGAGGGTTGGACAACCTCGAGGCAAATCCGGCAGGTGCGTGGTTTCCAACGCGTCCCGGACGGTTCTGTAGGTACTGGTTCTGTGGGTATTGGTTCTGGCGCTGTGGCGGTAGCTGCATGCGCGGCGAGCACTGGAGGTGTTGTCGTCCCATGGCCATCTTCGTCAGGCCATGACCACTGTTGTCCCAAAGATTCGGTAGCCATGATTGTTGATCGAGTCTAGCATCAAAATGTGGTTATGTGGTCATCAGGAAAGAACATTGCGGGGATGGGTGGTTAATTAATAAGTAAATCGAGCACAAAGCTGAGAGGAAGCTTGGGGAAATGTCCCGAAGTGTAAAGCAGCCAGGTGGTCTCAAAACTGCGCCAACTGGCATGGACAGTTACCAGGAAAAGAAGCTCATGATGGAGAAACTTTCACGCTTCTCGTTGGATTCAAGCTGTCTCAAAGACATTTGTCCCTACCTTTGCCCATTGGCCATGAGGCGATGCCCGCGGCTGTCGGCGAAGTGCAGAGCGAGAAACAAAGGAAAAGCTCTTCACTTTCTGCGGAAACTTTTTTATGTTTCAACCCACCACTCCCCTAATCGGTTTAGCTCCCTCCAGAGGTGGAGTCCTGGCCAGGGCGAGACAACCAGGTCCCAGGCTGCTTTTCCTGCCCCGCTCTCAGCCTCTGTTTGAGCCAATGGGCATCGAGTGGCCCAAGCTCTCTCTCTCTCTGCGGCAGGCGCTCAGTGCTGGGGCTGTCGAACGCGCAAGTTCACCGTGCCTGGGGGAGCTCTGGACGACCGACATCAGCAGCCTCGCAACGCCGACCCAAGAACCACATTGGAAGAGAACCTCTCTCACAACGACCGCCCATCGACCCTTAATAACAAACTCGCCCCATAGTCTCCCCAAGTCGGCATCATGGCGGACAGATACTCGTTCTCTCTTACAACATTCTCTCCCAGGTAAGTTGGGTCGCTTGGCTGCGGGAAGCTCTGTACATGGGACATCGCTGACATCGCAATAGCGGCAAGCTGGTACAGATCGGTTCGTCACCCATTCGGTCCCCGTTTCCATACCGGGGAATTTTCATTCTGCGAATATGGACAGTTGTTTCTAACATGCCGTAGAATATGCCCTCAACGCCGTCAACCAAGGTGTAACAGCCCTAGGCATCAAGGGTAAGCTACTGCCCCTCCCCGCCATCCTCCACCCACCACCGAAAGACCTCGAACTGCTCCTCACCCCCACAAGTCAAACAACCCGTAACTAAACCTCGTTCTCTGAATAGCCACAAACGGCATTGTCCTCGCCACAGAAAAGAAGTCCTCTTCCCCCCTCGCCGACCCCTCATCCCTCTCCAAGATCAGCCTCATCACCCCCAACATCGGTATGGTTTACTCCGGCATGGGTCCCGACTACCGAGTCCTCGTCGACCGCGCCCGCAAGGTCTCCCACACAGGCTACAAGCGCATCTACAACGAATACCCACCTACTCGCATCTTGGTGCAAGACGTTGCCCGTGTCATGCAAGAAGCCACACAATCCGGTGGTGTCCGTCCCTATGGTGTCTCTCTCCTAATTGCTGGCTGGGATGAGGGTATCCTTCCCGAGGAGGAAATTGAGGCGAGGGAGGGTGAAGAGGGCAAGAAGCTCAGCGGGAAGACGGGCGGCATCTTGAAGGGCGGGCCAATGTTGTACCAGGTTGATCCCTCAGGGAGTTATTTCCCTTGGAAGGCGACAGCGATTGGAAAGAGTGCGACGACAGCAAAGACATTCTTGGAGAAGAGATATACCGAGGGGCTGGAGTTGGAAGATGCGGTGCATATTGCGCTGTTGACGCTGAAGGAGACGATTGAGGGCGAGATGAATGGGGATACTATTGAGATTGGTGAGTTTATTTTATCGGCCGCTGTGCTGAATCATGGTCATTTGCTGACTTTCGTGACGATAGGTATCGTTGGACCTCCAGCACACCACCTTCTCGGTGTCGAGGGCGTCGAGGATGCGCAGGGCCCTCGCTTCCGGAAGCTTACTCCCCAGGAGATTGAGGATTATCTTACGAATCTATGATCTAGGATAGTTTTGTTTCTCTTGACGATGAATGATAAGCGCGTTCTTGAGGATTCACTGCGGGCATGTTTGTACACTAGACAGGACGGGGAAAGAAAGCAAGAACGAACAATACAACCCAACGAATAGAACAGCCAGCAGAAGGTGCAGTGATACTTTCTTGCTAATATTGACATTATGACCAAGGTTCAACAATCAAGAACGAATTCATCTCCCCCGCCCAGACTCCCTTCATCTTCCTTTTACCGTTATCGTCTCCAAAATCAATATTCAGTCTAGTCCACTCTTTCGCCATTTCCACCTCCCTCCCCAAACCAAGTTGTCCACTTCTATTATCACCCTTTCCCCAAACCTCCCCATCAGTCGTGAGAACAATGATATGTGCCTGCCCAACGGCTACATCCTTGACGTCCTTGCCTCCCTCATCTCCTATGACAGCTGGCTCAGGGGTGTCGGGGATGTCGGGGTACCACTCTGAGCAACGGCCGGCGTGGCCCCAGAGGTAGAGGTCATTTCCTTTTGTTAGGGCAGCGAGGAGGTAGCCGGAAGAACAAGAGGCAATTTTGACTATTGGGCCGGTGGGGAGGGAGGAGAGGTCGGTGATGGGGGAGGGGAATTCTGCTGGGTGGGAGGGGGAGGGGAGGCGGGCTAGGCAGGGGGTGAAGCGGGAGTCGCCCCAGGTGTAGACTTGGGGTTCTGGGGGTGGGGAGAGGGCTATGAAGCCGGTTGCGAAGGCGGACAGTTGGGAGATTTTGAGGGAGGGGTATGTGATGGGTGGGTTGGATGGAGGGGGGTTTAATATGTGGGAGAGGGAGGGGTGTTGAAGGGGGGTTGGGTTTGTGGGGTGGTTTGGGATGACGGTGATGTCGTTGGAGGCTTCGGCGAAGTAGTGGTAGTGGTGAGGGTTGGAGGAGGAGAGGTTTTGGTGGGTTTTTGGGATGAAGCCGGAGGTGTGGGTTGGGGTGAGGGGGTTGGTGGTTGTGTAGACTGTGTGGTGTTAGTATTGGGATGGAGGGGTGGTTTTTGTGATGGTGGACTTGCCTAGTGTATAAGAGGGGAAAGGACGGATATAGTCTATGTGCTTGTCTTTGAGAACGCAGGTGAAGGTGAAGATGTCGTCTGGTTCTTGGTCTTTTTGGGGGGTGGTGAAGTCTAACTGGTTCCAGGCGTTGAGGCCTGTTGCATAGAGTGACATCGCTAATAAAAGTAGTCTTTCTCTTAATGATTCGACGATACCTAGAGATGGCTATTTTGCCCTGTGTAACTGGGAATTGCCCATCCAGCTGGTGTAAGCAGACCAATGAGGAAGGACCGCATCCACTAAAAGTCGCGATCCCCACCTCATGCAAGTCGTCCTGCCAAGCTTCCACCTGAACCTCTCCTCTCGCTCACTCCAACACAACATCGCTGGGCTGTAGGCCTCATCGACACTCGTTTTTGCATGTTTTCATGTATATAATTCCCAGGTATATATCTCCAATCCCACAGATGAAATACATGTTTTGGTCTCTCTCGAGTCTCAACGTTATCGCTTCCCTCTGCCCAGCCAGCTAGCTGACCATGATCTAGAAGGTTATAGCAACTTGGCAGTCATACACAAAACATATATGAATGGGCAAGATTCAAGCGGTATGTTACCACCACGGCAGCCTTGTGTGGGCCTCCGCGCATCAGTGCCACCGTAAATCAACCTTAGTGAGGCCTTCTGTGGCTTACCGGCGATCCAGTCTTTTTCACCCCAACCTGGCGCGGCGCAAACTTGGAAAATGGGAACAACAAAGTTTTGAGAAACCTTCTTTTGCTTTGCTCGCACGAGGCCACCGGAGCCTTTTGCTGCCGCCACTCTGCTCGGAAACTCAGCTACGCCACAGGTCTTCTTTCTGCTTCGACCCAACCCCGCCTCTAAAGTCCGGGAAGAACACCATAAGCACCATGGCAGACGATCTCGAGACTTCCTCTTCCGATGAGGATGGATTTCAGGGGGTGGAGGAGAGCTTGCCGGATAATGCTTTTCAAGAGTCTACAGACACCGAGGAGACGAGCGGCAGCGAAACACCCGAAGAGCTCAAAACTCCTCCCGAAGTGGTCATGACGGCGAGAGCGTATCAACTTGAGATGTTGCAGGAGAGTCTTCGTCGGAACATCATTGTTGCAGTAAGTGTGTCGCAGGTAGTGACGGTCACAGGCAAGGCTAACGGGGTTATTTTGTAGATGGACACGGGCAGTGGGAAAACCCAAGTGTGAGTTGAACGTCATAATCCATCTTCAGGACTAAAGCTAATCTCTCTGCTTAGGGCTATATTGCGGATTCAAAAAGAGCTCGAGAGAAGTGACAAGGTAGGCTGCTCCAGGAACAGCTCAACTCATCAAATGAAATCATTTTTGCGACATCGATCTGACGGAAATCTCTAGCTTATTTGGTTCCTTGCCCCTACTGTTCAACTTACCGCGCAACAATTCGACGTCATCGAGAAGCAGATTCCAGGTGTCATATCAAAATTCATCAGCGGTGCCGACAACGTGCAGGCGTGGAAGTACAAGACTGGTGTTTGGGATGCAGTTCTCAATAATGTTCGGATCGTCGTTTCTACGTATCAGATTCTCTTTGATGCTGCTGTATCGCACGCCTTCGTGCCGTTGGAGTCCATTGGTCTTCTCGTTATTGATGAAGGTAAGTCAATGATATCCCGTCTCGTCATTATTCCGTTACCTCTCGGTACGGTACTTGCTCTGCCTTTACTTGATTACTCAAATATGGACCATTGCTGATAGTAAAAAGCGCATAATTGTGTCCGCATGAACTCTGTTGCCAGACTTATGAGAGAGTCGTATGCCAAACTCAAAGCACAGGGTAAACCTGTTCCTCACATTCTGGGTCTCACGGCTAGCCCAGCGATGTCGAGCCTCACCGATATAGAAACATTGGAGCAGACCCTTGATGCAATTTGCAGGACCCCAAGCCGGCATCGCGAGGAGCTTAGGGCTCATGTGAACCGCCCAATCATGAAGGAATTCATATATGGCAACCTTCCCGAGCCCCAAAGCACCTGCTCCTCGGTCTCGAACATGACAAAGCTTATCCATGCTCTTCGCGGGATGGATTTCAGGACTGATCCCCATGTGTTACGGCTCCGTGCGGGGAATACCGAGCATGGTCGAGAGGCCTTGGATAAGGTACTATTGTCCCGAGATACCCAGTCACAGAGGCAGATGAAGGCATTGTATGCAAGGGCGAGAGAGATGCAAAACAACCTAGGTCCATGGGCCACGGAGTACTACATCAACAGAGTCATCACAGAGTTTCTTAAGCCTGGCAGTGCTTCGGCCTTCTTGGTTACTGGCCATTGGGACGAGGAGAAAGCCTATCTTGCGACAACACTTCGAGGCATCAAGGCTGACGCACCGCCCAGCGTGCCAGACAGCCTTTCTCGCAAGGTTCAAGGACTGGTCGAAATTCTCGCTTCCCACAAAGAAAACCCGATCGGTATTGTCTTCGTCACCGAGAGGGCAACGGCTTCTGTTCTTTCACATATCCTTTCTGTGCATCCTTCTCTCAAGTCTCGCTATTCTGTGGAGTTTATGGTGGGTACCTCAAAGCTTCCCGGAAGCAAAAGCGGTTTTCTCGATCTTACCCAGAAGGAAGATCTTCAATCTCTCGAGAAATTCAGAAAAGGCAAAATCAACCTGCTGGTCGCGACGAGCGTGCTCGAGGAGGGAATCGACGTGCCTGCGTGCAATCTGGTCATCTGCTTTGATAAGCCTAGCAACCTCAAGTCGTTCATTCAAAGACGGGGGAGGGCTAGGATGACAAAGTCGGAGCTCTGGATTCTTTTTGAGAACGAGCAAGACCAGTCGTTGGGGGTGTGGAAGGCACTCGAGCAGGAAATGAAGCGCAAGTATGAGGACGACATGCGTCAGATCAGAGACTTGGAGGAGTCGGATGATGGATCCGAGGCAGAAAACTATCCGAAGCTGGTAGACAAGAAAACAGGGGCCCAGATAAGCATCCACGATGCAAAACAACATCTCGAACATTTCTGTTCCACGCTTTCAACTAGGAAGTTTGTCAGCTGGGCTCCGATTTATACCATCCATGATCCGGAAGGGAATCCTATCGATCCTCGCAAGCCCGGCCTACGAAAAGCCACGGTTACTTT
Source organism: Triangularia verruculosa (assembly GCA_033296885.1). Lineage (NCBI taxonomy): Eukaryota > Fungi > Ascomycota > Sordariomycetes > Sordariales > Podosporaceae > Triangularia > Triangularia verruculosa. The sequence goes on along the minus strand of MU864017.1, from coordinate 71,601 downwards.
GCCGATTTCGCTGTCTCCGAGTCTGCGCCGTGCTGAAAGCCTGTGGGCATGGCCTTCGGAGGCATATGCATACAGGGATGCCGCTTTTCAAGCCTACAAGAAGCTCTACGAGGCAGGTCTGGTCAATCAACATATGCTGCCTCTTAGGGAGACGCCGGCTTTGAGTGAAGTTGAGACACGTGAGGGCCTGACCAAGGTTGAATTACAATACAATCCCTGGCCTGAGGTGGCAAAGGCTTGGGAAAGCAGCACCAAGTTGTACAGCCGGCGTGTGAAGATATCCAGTGACGACGGTACCCACTGGGCACAGCTGGATCTTTCGCTTCCTGTCCCTGTTCCTCTGGTTAGGGACCACGCTCTTCACTCGGAGCGCAGGTCATCCTGGCTCATTGAGACGGGCAAGGATCCTGAGCGAGAGTACGCCAAAGACGACAGAGACCATGGCCATACCTTGCTCAAAATGGCCTTTGGACACAGGTTCACGGTAGATGATAAGCAATATCCTATCCGCTTCTTCTCGCCTGAGCAGGAGATTACCACCGACCATATAGCCTCGCAAACATTCGACTCCGAGTCATTGGTCAACTCTACCCAGTCCTTCCTCATTCGGGACACTGAAAGCGCCGATCACCCATTTTTCTATATGGACTGGCTGCCGACAAAGCCACCTATTAACTTGGTAAAGAAGGCGTCCAAGGATTTCCAGGAGTTGCCCGAGGATGCGCCGTATATAGTTGCTCAGGCGTTCCCTAAAAAGGCAGGCCAGTTTCGAAGAACCCCCGATGCTTTGGTGCAGCCACTGCCTAGTGGGAAGCCATACCCACGAGTGATCCTCGCAAGGCAAGTCAAGGTCGACAAGGTCCCAACCGTCTTTGCGCATGTTGGTCTGATGATTCCCGCCCTTACGGCCGTCGTGGGCGATTATCTCATTGCTAGGGATCTGTTGGAGGGTTCACTGCAGACGACTGGAATCACAGATTTGAATCTCGTGGTCACAGCCATTACAGCCTCAGGGGCGCGGAGATCAACTGATTACGAGAGAATCGAGTTCCTGGGGGATTCCATGCTCAAGTTCTGCACAACCATCAACTGTTCGGCACAATGTAAGTCTTTTTTCCCACCCGTCTCTGCTATCATCACTAACAACCACGCCCAAGACCTTCACTACCCAGAAGGCTTCCTTTCCGCCTCCAAAGATAAGATCGTCTCCAACAACCGGCTCTGCAAAGCCGCTAAAGACTTCGGACTCGGCCGGTACATCATCAACAACAGCTACACAACCGACAAATGGCGGCCAGTCTTTGTGGAGGACTACCTCGAGCGCGCCAACGACCCATCCTCGGCTGACAAGGAGCCAAAATTTCGCGTGATGGCCACCAAGACCCTCGCAGACGTGGTAGAAGCCTTGATAGGCACCTCCCATATCAGCGGTGGCATCACCAAAGCCCTTTCTTGCATCTCTCTTTTCCTTCCCGAGGCAAAATGGAAAAGTATCGATCACTGCCGCCAGATCCTCTACGATGAAGCACCCGATAACGAGACACTCCCGGTCACCATGCACCGCCTGGAGGAATTGATCGGGTATACCTTCACCAAGAAATCACTGCTGATCGAAGCGATGACGCACCCGTCGTATAATGTCCAGGAAACGCGCGCTTCGCTTGACAGACTTGAATTCCTTGGGGATGCGATATTGGATCATCTTGTCGTTGAAGCTCTCTTCGCCTTAACCGACCCCCTTACTGGCCTCCCGTTAGAAAACTCTAGGCTACATTTGTTGAGAACAGCGTTAGTCAACGCGGATATACTGGGGTTTTTGGTGATGGAGTGGGCGGTGGAGGAGGAGAGGACCGATGCCGAGGTGGTGATGCCCGAGTCGATGGGGAACAACCCTTATGCTAGGAGGACGTCGAGTTCGAGCACAACGCCGCCGCCGGAAATCAATCTGACGAGTGTGAAGACGAGGTTTCCGCTGTGGTCGTTTATGCGGTATAGCAGTCCGGACATGGGCGAGCAGATTGTTGCCACTTCTGCCCGGCACGCTGCGCTGAGAGAGGAGGTTCTTGATGGGCTTTGGAAGGCGGGGAGGTACCCTTGGGCAGCGCTGACTAGATTGCAGGCGCACAAGTTTTACTCTGACGTTTTTGAGTCGCTGGTGGGGGCGGTGTGGGTTGATAGTGGTTCGCTGGAGGAGTGTAAGGGACTGCTTGAAAGGATTGGGATTGTGGGGGTGCTGGAGAGGTTGATTAGGGAGGGGGTTTGGTGCTTTCATCCGAAGGAGGAGTTGGGGTTGTTGGCGGCGGGGAAGAAGGTTGAGTATCGAGTGGAGGAGATGGTGGTTGGGGAGGATGGGGATGGGGAGAGGGGGTATGAATGTGAGGTTGTGTTTTCGGAGACGGGGGAGGTGGTGGCTAGGGTGCGAGGGGGGAGGACGAAGGAGGAGACGAGGGTTAGGGGGGCGGAGGCGGCGGTGGGGGTGTTGAGGGCGAGGAGGGAGAAGGCGATGGAGGAGAAGAGGAGGGTTTTGCTTGAGGGGTTGGGGAGGGATGTTGAGGTTGATGCTTAGGGTTGATTTGTGAGAGTCCTTTGTTTTGAATCTTGTGTTTTGTTTCTTTGGTTGGATATGGGATGTTTGTGTTCTTGTCTGATTTTTGTTTTTCTTTTTGATGGAGAGGACCTGTTGTTAGCGCTGGTTGGATATGCGCAGATACCCATGCAGCGAATTTTTTGAATACCCTGCTGACACGAGGTATATTTCTTGAACAATATACCTGGTGCTGGCCGGGTCTTTAAGGGGTCAGCTGTATGTGTAGCTGTGCTTGTTTCTTGGACAGCGGTACACGGGGAGAGATTTGGTCTGGATATTGAGCAGTGGACTTTTTGGATGGTAGATTCAACATCACATCTTACACTATGAAGGTTACGCATGTATAAGTCTATTTATTGTAAAGCAATATGAATCGCTTTTGCACTGGTTATGTCACTTGTCGCCTCATGTCAGCCCCGACAAGTTGCTCTGCTATCGAGCCAGTAATTCTGAATCGATCTTTGACATACCGTTGAGCGCATGAAGCCAGATCAGAGATGAAGACGACCATAAACCTGAACCAACTTCAAAAGTTGGCCTCGCTAGTCGGCCGAGTACGGATATCGCGGCATGAGCCTCAACCTATCGCTCGAGTATATCAGAAGGCGGCGACCAGGTCTCTGTCTCAACTGGGAAAGGCTTGGATGACGTTGCTCAAGCCCTTCTCACGTTTCTTCTAGAATCCTGTCATGGGTACGTAGGTACTATATCTGAACCAAACCAAACTAGCATCATGATGTAGGTGAGTCCTCTCACATTCAACTGTCCGCCGAGGTGAGGTGAGATAGGTGAGAGCGATACGGCCCGAGCGTGCATCCGACTTCGGCAGCGCCCGGTTTATCCCTAGATGATCATCACCAGGAAACCTGGAAGAAAAGCCTGTTTTGCATTATCATCAGCGTGCGATAATTATTCCTTCCAGAAAGGATGATCATCAGCGGCTAGATGGATGATAAAAAAAAAAACTTGGTGGCTAGCCGAGCGGAAGGATGAAAGGTGAAACAAGAAACAAGATTCCTGGATTTGTGACCAGTGGGAATCTCGCCGAAGCGTTCACACACACACACACACACAGCTTTTATGCAAAGGCGGGATCTGCTTGGTGTGCAAGTGCAAGGGAAAGGGAAAGCTCTGACGACACAAGGTGGGATGACAGGAGGGGTGGAGGGGCAGCAACTGGGTTGCGTGGGGGTGAGTGGGTGCATGCAAATGCAGGCGCGGGGCTGGGCTGGGCAACACACTATTCTTGATCAGGGATGGTGCAGCTTCGAGTATGGCAAACACGAACTTGAATGTTTTATGTTTTTGAGAGTTGGTATGGTGGCCTGTGGATGTGATTGGGTGGAGGACTGCAGTTTTCGGGTTGTTTTGAGCCGCGATTGCGTGGACTTTTTTGGGGTTTTTGGAGGATGGTGTTGGTGATGGTGAGAGGCACCCTAGGAGTTGGGAAGCGAAAGATGGAATCCCTGCAAATCCCGTTGGACTTTGTGGACTGAACAGGGGGGGGAGGAGAGCTTCTTTTTTTGTTTACGCAGGGGGGGTTGCTGCAGCCAAACCATGGCAGACCAGAACCAGAACCAACGCTCCACAAGGCGATATCGCGATATGGCAGGAGAATCGGGTCACCCGTCTCTGTGATGGCCCGGTTTTGATGGGCTCGTGTTGCATCTGTCACACATTGAGTGGTCCTCCATCATTAGAATTGAGATTTATTATCGTTGGCCTGCTCCTCCTCCTCCTCCTCCTCCTCTTCCCCGCCATCATGTCTTGTTCTTCTTCTTCTTCTACCCTCCAGTCACTCGTTTGACGATAAGGTCGGGACTCAGCTGAGGATAAGGTAAACCGCTTCCGGGGTGTGTGGGCAAGGCAAACTGAAGAAACCCGGCGGTGAACAGCCTCTCTCTTCCTCCCTCTCTCGTTGACGGATACGGGGACCACTTTCGTTTTTGTGCTCGTACATATCCTACAATCAGTTCGATTCCGCCGGATTGGGGGTGACCGGTTGACCTCACCACTTTGGAAGGAACAAAAGAGAGAAACACGAAGGAGCAACCCGACTTTTGATCAGCCCATTGGACAGGCCACAATTGCACCTTCCCTCCCAGCGATAGCAGTCTTTTTTTTGGTTTGCACGGGTGGTGCGTTTGCAACGGTCGCACCTTTTCTCGTTCGTTTGCAACCTTCGTTCGCTCTGTTGGTGCTTCGACTACTGGTATCGAAATCACCCCAAGCAACTTACCACAACGATCACCATCACAAAATATTTTTGTCTTCGACTTTGAAACAGTTGTTTTTGGGGATCAGATATCCTCCTCCTTCCTCTCCATCGATTATCTCGAATCTTGTCCACCCTTCAATGAAGCTTTCTGGGCTTGGTGCCGCGATTGCGGCGCTTGGCGTTGCCAACACCGTTGAAGCCATCGGCCCCGTTACCGCCGCTGGAAACAAGTTTTTTACTTCGGATGGGAAGCAGTTTTTCGTGAAGGGTATGCTTTTTTGCGCTTCTACTGGTCAATTGGACATTTTGGCTGACTTTGGGGTGTTTGTAGGCATTGCTTATCAGTTGTCACCTGGTGAGTTCTGGCGGGACATTGATTTGCACGACTTATAAGTCGCTCAAAAATATGCAGCTAACACATTACAACAGAGGACCCCTTGATCGACACAGAACAGTGCAAGCGCGATGTCGAGCTCATGAAGGAGTTGGGCCCCAATGCCATCAGAGTCTATCATGTTGACCCGGATAAGAACCATGATGGGTGCATGAAGGCTTTCAACGATGCTGGCATCACTGCGCTCATCGATCTGGATACGTTTGATACGTACATCAATCCTGTACGACCCTTTCGCAATGCCAACTCCCGTAAGACTTGCAAAACTGACTTTCCATACAGGCCAGACCTGCTTGGACAGAAACCATGCACGACCGCTACGCCGATGTCATGGACGCCTTCATCAAGTACGACAATGTCCTGGGCTTCTTCGTCGGCAACGAAATTATTGCCACGGAAGCCCACTCCAACGCGGCACCCTTCATCAAAGCCGCCGTCCGCGACATGAAAGCCCACCGCGACTCCAAAAAGTACCGTGAAGTCCCCATCGGGTACTCCGCGGCTGACATCGCCGAGCTTCGCCCAATGCTCCAAGACTATTTGACATGCGGCGGAAACTCGTCCGAGAATGTCGATTTCTTCGCCTTGAATAGCTACGAGTGGTGCGATCCGTCCACCTACGAAACCTCTGGATATGCCAACCTACAGAAACAGGCCAAAGACTTCCCCGTGCCCATCTTCTTTAGTGAGACGGGGTGCAACGTCCCAGGACCGAGATTGTTTGACGATCAGCTCGCCATCTTCGGACAACCAATGGTCAATGATTGGTCTGGGGCTATTGTCTATGAGTGGATCCAAGAGGAGAACAAGTATGGGTTGATCAAGTACGAGAATCCCACCCAGACGGAGGGGGTGGCGAGGAGTGGGAAGCCAGTACCGGTTCAGCCTGATTTTAACAATTTGAAGGAGAAGTGGGAGCGAGTCGGGCAGCCTACGGGGGTGGTGAAGGACAAGTACGATGCTAAGCACGTCTCGGTGAGACCTTGTCCGGAGGCCACACAGGGGGGCTGGTTGGTGAAGGGAAATGTACAGTTGCCCGCGGTGGGGGAGAGCTTTACTGGGACATATGAGAGTGTGCCTAGCGCTACTGCTGCTCCTACCACGACTGGCGGAAGCGATGGGACGGGCACAGCTGCTAATCCGGCCAGGGAGACTCAGAATCCCGCTGCGCCGACAAAGGTTGTGTTTAGGGGGATGGTAGCGGGGCTGGTGGGTGTGATGTTGTTCTTTACCGTGTGGTTTTAAGAAGAGGGGAGGTGATTTTTCTTCTTTACTGTCCTTACAAAAAGTTACTGGGATTACTGGATATCAGCATGAGGCATGCATATTGGGGCATCTGGTTGACATGGAACTGGGCATCGGTTTGGGAAAAGAGTACCAGGGATTAGGGAAAGGAGACGGATGGCGTTATGAGCTAGGTTGTTGACTTTGACTTCTTTTTCTGAAGCATGGCTACGGAGATCTAAGTTGCATGCTGGAGTAATTACGCGCTGAGGCGGGTGTGTTATGTGAGAAAATGGGGGTGGTTCTGTACTCATGATGGGGATTTTTAACGATAGGATTACATGAAAGAGGAAGGGTTTTCTTTTGTGGTGTTGTTTCGGGTACAGACATAATCGTTAATGATGGTAATGTTTGGGATGCTGTGATGAGGATGGTGATGATAGGGGCGTGGGGGATATGGGAGGGACTTGAATTTCTTCTCTGGTGATACTGTAGATATGAGAGAACAGAACACAGCAGGAAGGGAATGCACGTTCCCGGTGTGGTACATAATATACTCACGTGTAAGAGATACCGCTTGTGAGATTTACAGTGGGTTTGTAATGTCGGGTTGTGGCATCGGGGTTGCGAGGGTCGTGTTTGAGGGACAGGATGTGTTCGACTGCGGTTCTAAGATTGGGGGGTTGGAGCGTGTCACTGTCATACCTGTAGTTACGAGAACGGTTCGGAGATGAGATTGAGAAAGGGGGGGGGGACGTGGACTTGCAATTTATTCATACACGCACGGCAAGAAACATGTTGAGCACGTTTACATGTTTTATCATATTTTCTTTCACTTAAGATAATAACAAATAATAGGATACAAATATCTCCCGTAAAGTAAAACCCGCCTTCACTGTTTCCTAACCTATTCCTTGTGTAAAAACAGGCGTGTCCCTCCCTTCTCTGTTAGGAACTGTCATCGAAGCAGAACAAACAAACATTACAAAGGGAATCCTCGATATTAGGGTGGTAAAATAGTTCTTATAGTTTTAGTCTTTTTTTATTAAAAATAAAAAACACCAAAACCAAGCCTTTCCTAAACCCCAAAATCACAAAATCAAGCACAAAAGAAACATCTCAGGAATAACAATTTTTTCCCAGTCTTTTTCTCCGTTTCCAAAACCCACTCCAACCAACCTTCACTCAACCCTACGCTACCCAGTACCCTCGCCCATCCTTCGCCGATCCAAAAACCCGCGTCCCATCCTCATCATCATCAACATCCCAATCCTCCGTATCCGACTCTGTGGCTTCCACAAGAAAATCCTCTTCTTCTTCGTCCGAGTCCTTCTCATAGTAATCCTCCGAGTCCTCTGACATTTCACCCTTGTCATCATCATCATCATCATCATCATCATCATGATCCTTCTCCTTTCCCTTGTTCTTGTCACTAGCTTCACAAAGGGTTGGCTCGTCCTCCAGAGCTTCCATGTCGCGCCAAAAGGTCGCCTCGTCAGTTGCTCCCGCGGTTGCTGTCGTGGAGGCTTTGGCTTCCTTGTCGTCTCTCGCCTTGTTGCTAAGGTCTAGGATTTGTTTTGCAATAGAGACTTCGCGACAAATGGGCCCCAGGCGGGACTGAGGTTGATGGGGGTTGGGGCCCCGGCGATAGCTGGGGGGGATAGGGGTCCAGCCCTGGAGGTGGCTGGGTTTAAATGCCGGGGGTTGATAATGGATGGGGATGCTGGGGGGGTAATAACAGGCCCGAGGAACCTGGGGATCGGAAAAGGAGGGCACTGCAGGGTGGCCTCCGTTGAAGGGGTGTGACGGGTAGAGGCTTGACATCGTGTCCGGGGCCATCATCATCCCGGCCTCGGTAGGGATGGCAACCTTCATGGCCATGGTTTGTGCGGGTATGGTTTGGGATGAGAACGGGTCGACAGCAGCAGCAGCCTGCTGAGTGCTCTCCTTCATGCCCGTCACCACACCCCCGATCTCCTCTCCTACTGGCCTCGCGTTCAAGCTACTGAACCAATGTTTCCGGGCAGGCCCTGAAAAAGGGTAGCCGCCAAAGGGCATAGATTGACGGGGTGGGGTGTCCATCCTGACGTTGTCGGAGGCCATGGCTGAAGTGTCGATGTTGGAGTCAGCATCATCTCGTCTCATATCAGTGATAGGAAGATTTCGGCGCATGGGATACTCACAAGTAAAAGGATCTGCCTTTACAAATTCCTTTGGGGGTGTGGGCGGGTTCGATTGAAAATGATACTCCGGGTAGCTGGGCCAGTCGTTCCACGGGGAAAAACAAGGGCGCGATGCCGGTTGCGTTTCCTCCCACTTCCCCAGTTTCCCCTTCTCCACGTCAATCTCCAGATTTCCCAGCCTTGCCAGCATGTTGCCCATCCTGAACTTGTCATCCTCGTCATCCGTGATATTACTCAGCGCCTCTTCCAAGGCCTTCACTCTCTCACCGAACTCCACACACTTCCACTCGTCAGCCTTTCCATCGAGAGCCTCCTCCAACCCGTCCATCCTCTCCCAAGCCGCCTTAACCAACTGCGTCAACCCACTATCTTCCTCCTCTTTTTCCACTTCCTCCTCGTCAACCTCCTCCTCACCCTCATTGTAATACTCTTGCCAGTCCTTGACCGCCTCTTCCACGGCATCCAATCTCTCATCAAGCAAGACACACTTTTCCTCGTCAGCCTTCTCCTCCAAGGTCTTTTCCACAAACTCCACCTTCTTGGCCATATCCTTGACTGTCCTAACCAATTCATCCCACCCGCCCCCGTCCTCGTCCTCGTCCCCGTCCTCTTCCTCCTCCTCCACCTCCTCCTCAAACTCCTCTTTCCTCTTCCTCCACCAATCGACTGTATCCTCCAGAGCTAGTACGTTGTCTTCCAACTTCCCATACTCCGCCAACCCAACCTTGTCCTTCATCTGCTCCTCCATCTCCTCTGTCTTCTCCTGCATCTCCTCCATCCACCCCTCCATCTCCATCATCTTGTCCTCCATCTCCATCATCTTGTCCTCCATCTCCATAGCCTTGTCATATATCTTCTCATTCAGCTTCTCCATCTTCTCCTCCATGTGGTTCTCAACAGAATTAACGGTCTTCTCGAGCTCAGAATGACTCTCAGTCAAGGTCTTAAACCTCTCAGACATATCTTTCTGCAACTCAAGCACCATTTGCTTCAGCTCCACACTCTCCTCCGCACTCACCATCGAGTTGCCACCGTTTTCAACCCTCATTGAACTAGCCGCCCGGCGCATTTCAGCCACAGTCGCCCGAATGCTCATCTGCTCCACCGACTCCTTCAGCTCCTTCATATTCTTATCCGCCGCCTCGACCGCCGCCTCAAGCGGGGATACCCTCTTCTCCAGACCTTCGTGCTCCTCCTGGGGCACCCGGCCATTCTCCCCAAGAACCTCGACCTGCGCCTTTAGCTCATCCACCTTATTCCTCGCCTCCGCATTCAGGCCGCGCTCCCGCTCAACAGACCTCTGCACACCCTTCATCGCCTCTTCCAGGCCATCCAGCGCCTTCCCGAAGCCAGAATCGCGGCTTTCAAAAGCATCGCACCTGTCATTGACCATGTCGACTTGGTCCTCCAGCTCGCCATAAAAGCCGATGTCCTCCTCCAGCGAAGCCAGCTTCTCGTCGATTTTGCCCTTCAGCTCGACACAGCCGGCGATGCCCTCCTCCATCGAAGCCAGCTTGTCGTCAAAGTACGTCTTGAGGTCGCGCACCTTCTCTTCGTTGTTCTTGCTCAACTCCATGGCATCGTCAATCTGCCAGTCGTCCGCCTTGTCGTCGAGCGCTGCTTCAAGATCGGCAATCTTGTCCTCCACCTCGGTAACCTTGTCAGCATTGCTTCTGTCAGCGATGGCAAGCTTTCTCTCGAGCAAGAAGAGCTTCCTCTCCATCTCGGCAAGCTTGCTAGCATTGCCGCTGTCATCGGCGGCAGCAGGCTTCTTCTCCTCGAGCGAGACGAGCTTCCTCTCCACCTCGACAAGCTTGACAGCATTGCGCGTGATGATCGTCCTCTCCATCTCGGCAAGCTTGCCGGCATTGCTGCTGTTTTTCTCGAGCCAGGTGAGCTTCCTCTCCAACTCGGCAAACTTGCCAGCATTGCTACTCTCAGCGGCAAGCTTCATCTCGAGCGAGGCGAGCTTCTTCTCGAGCTCAGCAAACTTGCCAGCAATGCCGCTGTCAACGGCAGGCTTCTTCTCGAGCTCGACGTGCTCGGCCCGGAGGTCCCCCTCCGCAAAGGCGAGGCGGACGCCCAATTTGCCGTTCTGGCGGGTGAGGGTCTGGATCTCGTGGTGCATCTCACTGTGGGACTCGATGAGGGAGGCGAACTGAGACTGGACAAGAGACTGCAGGTACGACTCGACCGAGGGGCTCATGTTGGAGAGTGGTGCCTTGGGGGTGTACCGTGTGAGCAACTGTGCCCGGGTAGATGGCCCTGGGTCGGCGGTCAATAGTGCTGGTGGTGGTGTTGTTGGGGTGGAGTTTGAGTCCTTTGAGTCAGACATCGTGAATGCTGTTGAGGTGGTAACGAATGAATCGTCCGGGTTTCTAGCTGTGGAAGAAGGTCAGCATAGGTAACTGACGACGATGATATTGACAGAGTTGGATATAGGTGCCATCATGATGGTTATGAATCATCATTGCATCTGCTTACCTGGATTGGCTATTCTTCAATCGATGAAGTTCCTTGTGGATGGACTGAAGTCTCGGAAAGAAGAAAAAGAAGGTAGGTAATTCCAAAGAGAAGAAGAGTAAAAGTGTGTGTGCGAGAGGGAGAAAGCCTTCCAGTCAGGTGAGACACTAGAGGACATCTGAATTAAAGTTATGCCCACAAACCCACACCGAAGCCACGAGAGAAGGTGTGGTTTGTGACTCGCCGCCCTTATCATGGGAACCGTAAACTCTATACCTAAAAAGCCACCGACCACTCTCACCGTCATCGCGGAACATGAACAGCCACACCGAGTCAGAGACACAAAAGTGATAAAACTTGATTACCGGATATATTCGCAAATGCCAATGCTGAATACGATACCCTCTACCTTTTGAATACCTGGCTACTCATTCCCGTGACTAGATATATACAACGAAGACTGTGAACCTCAAATATACGGCAAGCCCTAAAGCACAACTAAAACGCCATAGCACCACTCGCCCATCCCCAACAAACTCAAGCCCAATCCGAACGCCACAGCCCACATGCAAGCCCTTTTCTCTCTCTCTCTCTCTCTAATCCGTGGCCATGGTGAACAATCTCCACCGCGGCTATTGCCAGTGGACGCACTGTGCATCTCACCGGGGGTATGGGAACTGGTCCTCTAGCTGCATCCTGACACCCACATTCATCGAGATCAGCTCCTGTAGCAACAGCTTTGCAGCGTATGGCATTGTCATCTGCATGACATTGCTCGTCGTCTTGCAAGTCTGGCAGTACCCCTTGTACCCCATGAGTCCGCATCGTTCGCAAACGTCCACTTTGGTAGCATCCGAGCTGTGCATCAAACGCTCCAATAACAGCTGCGAGGCACCGTAGGCAATCAAGCAATCACGCTCCATTTCTCCTAGACGCAAACCACCGTCACGGGAACGACCTTCCGTAGGCTGACGTGTGAGGACGGCGCGTGGGCCACGAGAGCGCGAGTGCATCTTGTCTGCCACCATGTGCTTGAGGCGCTGGTAAAAGATGGGCCCGTTGAAAAGATACGCCTCATGCGGCTCGCCCGTGATGCCAGAGGTAAAGTAGTCCTTGCCTTCCCATGAGAAGCCATAGTCGATGAGCACCTTGCCCATTTCCTCCACTGGATGAGACCGGAACGCATCGCCAAAACCGTGCTCCCGTCTTCCAGCAACCACGGATGCTTTGCCAGTCAAGCACTCAAACAACTTGCCGACTGTCATACGCGAGGGGAAACCGTGGGGGTTCATGATGATGTCGGGCGTAACTCCCTGGTCGGAGAAGGGCAAATCCTCCTGGTCCACAATGATACCAACGACACCCTTCTGTCCGTGGCGAGACGAAAACTTGTCACCCAGTTCTGGTCGGCGTGTTTGTCTGGTCCGGACCTTCATCAGCGGCGTGCCATTCTCCTTGGTAGTGATAATGACCTTGTCGACAACGGCTGGGTCCTTGATCTTGTAGCTGATGGGACTGGGGCGGAAATCGGTTGTGTTCTTATCTCCACCGATGCCCGTCGACTGTTGGTCGAGGGGAGTCTCCTTCATGATCATGATATCGCCATCCTTGAGCTTCATCCCAGGAGTGGCCAGACCGTCCTGATCCAACACCCCATATCTCTCCTTTGGCTGGCCTTCTTCATCGCGCTGAATACCACCCAGTCGGTCTCTGTTTTGATTGGTGTATGTCTGCAGCTCAGCCGTATACTTCTTAAACACCTGGCAGCGACCAAAACCTCGATCACAAGATGCCTTGTTGAGCACAAGGGCGTCTTCTATATCGTACCCCGAGTAAGACATGACGACGACGGTGGCGTTTTGGCCAGCAGGGAGTTTGTCGTAATGGATAAGCTGGATGGTCTTGGTGATGACCATGGGCCGTTGAGGATAGACCAGGGTGTAGTGAAGGGTATCGATGCGGTTTTGTTGGTTGTAAGCAATGAACCCTATGGCTTGCTTGCCCATAGCACATTGGTAGGTATTACGAGGTGACTGATTGTGGTGCGGAAATGGAATGAGGCCAGCAACAGCGCCCAGGATCGTGAACGGCTCGATTTCCAGATGGGTTGTCTTCCCGTTGATGTCGGACTCGTGGATAGCAATCAAGGCGTCGTTTTCCTCATTCACATCCAGATATTCCAGCACACCTTTCTTCAGGAAGTCCTCAAAAGTCGCCTTCTTTTGCCGAAGAAGATCCAGATGGGCAGCTTCGAGCATTGTCTTTCCGTTTTGGACGATGATGTATGGCCGGCAAATGCGGCCTTCGTCCGTGGCGATGTGGATGGACGCGGTGGCATGACTAGTGTGGATTCCAATAAAAGCCGACAATACACCACGACGCCGGAATTGTTTGAACCTCTTGGTGAAGGCCGCTGCGTCAAGAGTCAAGGCATAGGGTGTGCCGTTGACATGGATGATGAAGGCGTTCTCCTCATGCATCTCTGTGCCGCTACACTCCTCAACGAGCCGGATGCCCTCGATCAGTGTCGAGACACACTTCTTGACCTTCTCCTCTCCCGCCTCGGTGGTGATATGTGTCATGAGCGCCAAGTTCTTCACCAGACCACAGGCCTCGCCTTCGGGTGTGTCTGATGTGCACAGCATACCCCACTGCGAAGGCTGAAGGGCTCTGGGACCGGAAACCTTCCTGGTCTTTTCGAATTGACTGCTGATTCTCGTCATCATGCCGAGTGCAGCGATGTAGCTGAGACGGCTGAGTACGTGTGTCACACCTGCTCGGTTCATACCGAAACGCTTGACGGTCCAGTTTCCACTCTGAATGGCCCTGTTCAACCCCTGGGTGATTAGGATACCATTCGCACCGATAGGTCCGAGGGGGTCGTATGCTGATGTGCGGTTGGGTTTCTTAAAAAAGTGCTCCATGTTCATTTTGAGGGACGAAATGAATTGTTTGAGCAAATCCTCAAACAGCAGAGATAACAGCTGACCGGCCAACTCCAGACGTTTGTTGCCAACGAAATCACGGTCGTCGACAAGCTCGGGGTTGTGAACTGCCATCAAAATACGACGCACCATCATGGCAATGTAGATGGTCTTGGGGTAAAAGTCCAGGTCCTTGACAGTGACATGGGCAACGATGAGGTTGGAAAGGGCGTCGAGGCCTTCCTCGATGGGGTTGCGCCGTGGTCCAGCAGAGAACTTGGGACCTGGCTTTCTGGGACCTCCCATCTTGACTCTGGCACCCACATACTCCAATGCCTGTTGTTGGGTGTAGACTCCAGCCTTTGCCGCATCCTCAAAGTTGATGAGAAAGTCGTCTTGGTATCTGGAATCTCCTCCCGCCACCAGCTCCATGATGTCGTAGTCGGATAGACCGCCGAGGGCCTTGAGAACGATGACGATCGGAATAGGCTCGACGAGAATGTTGTGGGTAAGCAGAATCCGGTCTTTTTTAAGGACGACGTATGTCTTGGACTTGCGCTCGTGGGTAGAACTGGTGACGGAGGCCTGCACACCGCCCTTGTCGTCCTTTTCCACAATCACGCGGTTCTTGCTGAGCTGTTCCTGAATCAAGATGACCTTTTCTGTCCCGCCGACGATGAAGTAGCCGCCTGGGTCCAGAGGACACTCGTTGAGATTCTCCATCGTTGCATTATTGGCACCATTGAGGTAGCACTTGGAGCTCTTGAGCATGACCGGGATGCGGCAGAGCTGGACATTTTTGCGGATGTTTCTGACGCCGTTCTTGGGATAGGCGATATCGACAACGACGGGAGCGGCATAGGTGGCATCGCGGAGACGGCACTCCATGGGCGACACGATTTTCGAACTTTGGACATGGCTCTGGGAATTATCGTTTCTCGTGGGCTTGCCGACGCGGATGTCGGTAAACTCGAGCCAGAAGCTGGGCTCTTGATCGCATCGGATCACTCGATTGGCCTCGACGATCTTCTTGATGTCCTCCTCAACAAAGTAGTTGTACGAGTCGATGTGCTGTTTTACGAGACCCTTGACCTTGAGGAAGGCAGGCAGCAGCTGGTACTTGTCCTCCTTGGTGTTGATGGGGTCAGTGAGCTTTTTGCCGTTGTAGAAGGGCTCCAGCAGAGCCTCGAAGCCATCGTCGACGGCTGCCGAAGGCATCTTGGTCGTGTCGTGCTGTTCAACCGTGACCGAGACGCTGACCAGAGAGGTGTAACCGTAGTAAAGAATTGTCAGTCAGTCAGACAGTTTCTGTAATTATTTTTGCCCCGCGGTACGGATAGGCGTCGGTCTTTTTCTTATCGCGATAAGCAATTGAACAAGGCATGGTTGGCGACGACAGGGAACCGCCAGGGGTGGTTGTGGCTTGGCATGTTTAAGGTTACTCAGGGTTCATCCCACCTCCAAGGAGTGACAAGCTCTTTGGCTGATGACTAACAAAGTGAATATCCTCACTGCTATCAAAGTCAGAAACGCCATGGTTGGTGACATGCTCATGAAGTGGACTCCTCAGACCCGTGGAAACCAGTTACGGTTCCCCGAGAGGTTCAACTGCATGCCCAGCACAGGCATATTGATGTGCTGGCGACACAGCTGCAGGTTCATTCCTCCAACCATTCATCTCTTGTTTCTGCCATCATCAGCTTTGTGGATTCAGGGGCAATAGCTTCTCAATGAGGAAGCTCTAATCTGCAGGCCTACAGTTCAGTGAGTCAACGAGATGGATTTCATTGTCAAGTACTCACCGCTTTTTATGATAAACCGGATAGTGTCCCGTCCCGTCGAGTGTGGGGTTGCCGTTGAGGCTTGACGTAGTGTAGGCCGTCGCCTTCTTCAAGGTTAGGGGTAGGGTGAGTTCGAGGTGAGGGCTGGGGGAAGCAAGCACAAGACAAGCGCCCGTTACGGCGCGGGGATAGAGCGGACTCAGTTGGTGTTGGTGACCAAGTCTCCGCATCCCGAGAGAGTACAAGTCAATTTCATCACACAGCAACGACACAAACATTTTCTGTCCTGGTATTTTCGAGGTCTAGATTCCCCGGAAGGGCATGCCAGACAGCCAAGCAAGGCATTTCCGATGCCACAGGAGTGGTACACTCACACTTCTTACAATAGAAGAGGTCTGTGTCTGTGATACCCTCCCACATATTCCCCCAACTTTTCTTCTTCGCATCGAGCATTGCTCTGTCGGGCAGGTGTGGGGCATCGATCAACCTCAACCCTCATTGGCCAAGGAGAGACACAATCGACGAGGACACCACCCACCCAACATCACATCCCAGAAGCGCATCGCCGAGAAAACAGAGGAGCCGATTGCTGTAAGGTGCTTTGCTAGTGCAACGGGATTCCGGCGCGCCTCCTCGAAGAGGGGGTGAGAGAGTGAGCAAATGCCCCGCCTTCCCCTTTTCAAGTGTGAAAGAGCGGGGAATCCCTGAGCCTGAGGCGGTCCAAGCTCACGGGCGTGGGTTGCGCTGACACCTCTGAACCCCGCGGATGGACGGGGGAAGGACTCGGAGCGAGAATGACAACAAGCAGCCGATGTGAGCAAACAGTCATAAATCAGAAAAAGGAAGCCCATGCTGCACACCCTCTCTCCTCCAGGCGGCCATGGGATGCTCCGTTGACGGGGGATGTTTGATGATCGGGTTCCCATGGCAGTGGTTTCGCCGGGGGAACATGACCCGGCTAAATAGCCCCCGCGCTCGCTCTTGATAGTGTGAGATGCTTTGATACTTGCGCCGTTGATCTTTTCCTGGCTTTTATGTCTTAGAGATGCCGGACTCTTCCTCAGACGGAATTGGCTTTGGCACTTATGTCAGTTGTCAGCTGGTGTCTTCTCACCTCCTGCTCCTCGGCTGGGACCTCGTCTCGTCTAGATGCATGTGTGAGCTGCAGTAACCATCACCTAGAATGGCCTACTACTCAGCTCATCGCCACCGGCATATCACCCACACGCCACTTGTTGACATCCACATATTGCATCTCACATCACTGGTCCAACATACGATCAAGCTAAGGACTAACAAGTCTTGGAATGCAACAAAAGGAGCATCTCCATCCATATCAAAAAGACCATGGCAGCGAAGCCGGCTGCTGCTGGTGCTTGCTGCATGCATACAACAGGCAGGGGGGGGGTGGTCGGGACGAACCTGGGGGAACAAATACTTCGATACATACCTTCACACCTGCTGCTTGAGGCACTTGGCCGAGAACTGGCTGTCGATCCGTGAGGCGCTGAATGACACTGATGAGAGATGTGGGGGGATACAGCCAGCTGCAGGCCCGTATATCGGCAGCCGTCCCAAACACACACCTGTTGCTTTCTGCCGTCCGTTTCCTCAACGCTCACGTTGTATGTACACCGCTGGTTTCCTCGTCGCCTGGTTCTCGGCTGTGGTGGTGAGGTAGGAGGCAAAACTCACCACAGCAGAACGCTGATGGCTTCCTATGCTCTTTTGAGAACGGGACAAGACACAAATAGGGGCCTGCCCCAATGAGGTGCCATCGCTTTGGGATTGACACACTTACACCTCGCCTCCCGCAGCAGCGCCAGTCCAGCATCCCCGGACCATGCATGTAGGGAGGGGAGCTCCATGTACACTACTGTACATGCCTAGCGCATTTGTCCAGGTCTTTTTCCTCTGCCTCCTGTCTCCTGTCTCCTGTCAGCATACACAGTAAGGGTCCCATTCTCTGGAAGAGAAAGACAATTCCCAAACAATAGACACGGGCCACATAGACGTAGATAATAGACGCCGGTAAGAAGCTTTGGGCAGCAAAAAGTGATTGCTCCAAAAAGCTACAAAGTACTCGGTATCTCTCGAGGGCATGCCGTCCTTTCGGGAGCCACCAGCTCCCAACTGGCACCACGGTCCGTTGCGTCGTTTCAATTGAGTGGCACCCCCTCTTCACACTCCCACTACTCTCTCTCTCTCTCCTGCCCGCCTCTCCCATTATTGCACGCCAGCCGCTCTTTGCGTGGTTCCAAGCTCACAGGCTCGGGTTGTTTTCTAGCGTGGGATCCCAGATGTTAGTGCAAGCGTGCAGGTGGTGGGACCCACGGGAGCCCAATCGTCAGGGTGGGGATGTCTTAGCGTTCGAGGGGGACGAGCTTGGCTAGCGGACCCTTTACTGGACAGCAACGCCTCTTTCCGTCCTGCCAGGGGTGTCTGCCACTGTCTGTCTGTCTGTCTGGTTAGCTCCATGTCCGTCTGGTCATCCATAAACCGAACCTCCACCCAAGAACCAAAGCCGCCCGTTTCCACACGTTCCCTTTCCCTGAACACCACCACGCTCTTTTGTACCTGTGCTTCCTTGCCTCCTTTTGCTTGCTGCTCCTGGCTGTTTCTTTCCAGGGCGCATCGTGTGCCAACAGATTCTCTAAAACTCAGGTCAGTGACTGTGTCCTAAAAAAACCCGAGCATCGTGCGCGCGCATTGTCCCTCCACCGTCCACGTACCGCCCATCGCGGAACATCAACAGCCAGCCGAACGCCGCCGAGGGGAAAGGAGGGAAAGCAACCATCAAACAAGGCTTGGGACGAACCGGGTAGAGATACCGATATGGAGACGGTGAGAATCACGAGGCAGCGGATCGATCATCTCAGAGCTGCCTGCTCAACAAAATCAGCCATTGGAAAGCTTGCCCGAAACGGTGGACCTGGATGCCCATCCTCTCCCAAGCCACGTCCCAGCCGCCAGACCTCTGCTGTTGCTTGTGAACACGCGCGCATATCCACTTGGCAGAGACAGCCTCAATGCTTATATCCCCTTATCATGATAAGCCGCCGCTGACCCTGCTTCCTCCACATACAGACTTATAGAGCAAGATTCCACCGTCCAGCCTCGTCGCCGTGTATGAAGATTGTTGTGTTATATGTAACATAGGGCGAACGAGATGGACGAATTTTTCCGGCCCCAACAGAGCCCGGGGGGTGATTCGCAGGTGAACGCGACATTGGGCCTTGTATCGCCCTCTCGAAATCCTCTTCTCCCGCGCCGGTTTACCACGGATTCCGGACGTGTACCAACATTGTCAACGATCAACACTATTCAGCAGCAACAACCACAGCAGCAGCGGGTCCCTGAGCCGCAGGACTTCGCTTCCACAGCGGTACGTGTACCCCTCCACATTCTTGGTCGGTGGCTCGGGATGAGCAGAAGCTTGGGTTAATCACACGCTCCCTTGGTGGGCTTGGAGGCTTTCCTTTTTGACCCATATTCAGAAGCGGTGGCTAACATGAGGAAAAGGCTATGCATAAGGTTCAACTGGTATGTCGGAAATTTCTTTAGAAAGAGCAATCGCCACGTTGTCAGTTGTGTGAATACCCTGCTCTAGGTTCTCTTCACTACACTTTCGCTTTTAAACTCGTGGGCACCCTTCTCCGCGAGACTGCATGACTGACTCTCGTGTATAGTTGGAGAAGAAACGCCAGGACTACGAGCGCCTACGGGAGCAGCGTAGACGCTTTGAGGCTGAAATGCACAAACTGGACGCTCAAACAAGACTAGAGGCACAGGAGCTGCAGCAAATGCAAGAAGACCTCGCCAATAGACTGGGGGCTGGTCATCAGTCGGAACCGACGACACCCCCTGAGTATCGGGAAATGTCCATCTCCACCATATGGTCGTCAAATCGGCCCAACCGGTACTCAACTTCGAGCTTGACATCTCCACCAGGTCTCTATAACCGGCCCAACAGATCCGGCTCGCTGCTGACCTCTCCACAATCCGGTGGTGGTGCGATCCCGGCTCGATTTGCCTTTGACGACCCCCTGTCACACTCGATGCCTGGCTCGCGCCGGAACAGCGATGAGGACGATGAGAAGGAGGAGGCAGTTCGCCAGGATCCGACAAGCCACCGCTCCACGAACGCGTAAGTTGTTTATTTTTGCGTGTTTTTGGTTTTCGATCTCTTGTCTTATGTATGGCTGTTGTGTTGTTGGTGTGATATCTTCCTGACTGCCGAGTTTGAACATGAAATGCTTCTTGGTGTATTGGGGAAAGATAACACGGTCTGGGAAGTGGAAGACGAGTTCTGGATGGCCATTCCAGGGCACCCTACGTCATAGCATCGCGCCGGGGTCATAGCATCTCGCCGGGAGCAAGGGAAAAGCTCGAGGCCATGATCGAGTCCACTAAAGGTGAGGAGCTCGGACGTTGTGCCGTTGCTCCTGCCGTGGTGAAGATGAGATAGGATGGAACATGTCCCCGTTTCGCCGCCTATTACCGCCCCTTGCCAACTCCAGCAGCAAGTTGCAGACCTAGTCGGCAATATCATTGTTGCAAGCTCTGGGCCTCCCCGTAGCAGGAGACAAATACTGGCGTTGTTTACTGGAGCATTCCTGTTTCGTTTTCCACCCCTCACCTCTCACCCTCCACATCACATCTTCTGCCCCTTCCGCCCCCGTGGTTGACCCTTACCTCATCCACCCACCACTATTTGTCTTTCGCCAGCTTCGTTCTGTTGCTTTCAGCGTTTCTTCGTTTGCGGCCATTGTTTACTGTTTGCGCTGCTTCGCTGCTTCGCTGATCAAGTCGCTAACTCGGCCGACTCTCAGTCTTAACCGGTATTCTATGCCAGTGACCAAGTCCCGAACTTACCTGGGCGACATCGGTCTTGAGGACAGCAACAACACCACAGGATTCCTCTTTGGAGACGAAGACTCCAACTTTGAGGATTCCAGAACGACCCCTACGGCTGAGGCGTATAACTCGATCTATCGGTCGCAGGCCTATTCTCAACTGGTGAGTTTGATCCCCATTGTTCTTTGGCTCTGGAATTGAGAGGCCACGTGAGTTGCGTTTTCAGCAGCTCGCTCCTGCCGTTCCGGCGAGTTCAAGGCTCGTGAGATGCAAGATTTTTCTCTTTACTCTTTCCCTGCCTGAGGTCGGCAACGTAGCCTATTCTTCCCCTTCACCCCCACTTCCTATTCACTGCCAAAGAGCTCTCTTGAACAATACTTACCCTCCCACCTACCTTCGCCTCATCTTTATCGCGATTCTTATACCACTCGCATCCCCAAAGAAAACAACAATCGCTGATCTTTACCCATCAGACCTCGTCAGCTCTTGACTCGGAGGCCACCTCGAGCAGTGCTTGGAGCAATCTTACCAAGCATCAGCAGCGACAAAGTATGTCTACCATCGGTTCCAACGCCTTGAACGGCGCCGGCTCGGTCAACTCTCCGCCCTCGGAGCCTGGCACCATCGGCAGCCGCCCGGCCAGCATCCGCCACTCAATGGATGGCATGAAGTTCTTGTCCGAGAACGTCACCACTCCCTCGGACACACCCGCCTCTGTTGTGTCCCCTCCTCCCTCCCATGCTGTTGTCTCGCCCCCCAAGCTTCAGCAGTCCTACTCTGCCAACGACGTGCCGACCATGAAGACCAACGGCTCGAGCCTGGGTGCCAATACCAATGTCCACGCCCAGCAGCATTTCCACAACCATAATGCCAGCATTGGTCGCTTCCCTGCTGGAGCCATGGCTCGTCACAATCAGAACATGTCTGGGGATGTCCGCGTGGCCAACGGTCATGATGCTGGCTACCCGTCGATTTCGTCGACTTTGCATGCCAACGCCGCCCCATTCCAGACCCCGACCCCGGCTCAGTCCTCGGCGATGGGCACCCCGGCTATGGCTGCCATGAGCCAGTATTCTTACTACACACCTCCCACTGTGCCGTACAACGGGGCCCAGCCTATGAACCCCTATGCCAACAATCTCGGCATGCTCATGCAGAATCTCAACATCAACAATGCCCCGCCGCAGCCTCAGGCCTTGCAGCAACAGGGTATTTACACCCCAGCTCAGGGCTACACTGGCTACAGCCCTCAGTTTAACCCACCTGCTGCTACTCCTCGCCAGCCCCTCCACGACAGCCAAGCTCGCGTGATGGCTAGTCGCCGCGTGCAGGACAGCGAGGGTAAGTTTTTCTCTTTTTATGTTTGAACCACCTGACATGCTAACTAACATTTGCCCCAGCGATGTCGCGCTTTCAGAACATGACGTTGGAGAACGCCCAGGGCAACATTTTCAGCCTCGCCAAGGATCAGCATGGTTGCCGGTTCTTGCAGAAGCAGCTCGAGAACCGCATTCCTGCTGAGATTAATCTCATCTTTAACGAGGTCCTGCCCCACGTCCACGAACTCATGATCGATCCCTTTGGAAATTACCTCTGCCAAAAGCTCCTCGAGTACTGTAACGACGACGAGCGTACCGCGCTGATCAAGAACTCGACCGGCGACATGGTGACAATCGCGTTGAACCAACACGGTACTCGCGCCCTCCAGAAGATGATCGAGCATGTATCCAACGAGGTTCAGGTTCAAGCGATCATTGGTGCCCTGCACCTGCAGGTCGTCACTCTGATCCAGGACCTGAATGGCAACCACGTCATCCAGAAGTGCCTGAACAAGCTCAGCTCCAAGGATTCTGCCTTCATCTTCAAGGCCGTTGGCGAGCACTGCGTCGACGTGGGCACTCACCGTCACGGCTGCTGCGTCCTCCAGCGCTGCATCGATCATGCCGATGGTCATCAGAAGGCCTGGCTCATCAGGTGCATCACTGACAACGCCTACCGTCTGGTCCAAGACCCATTTGGCAACTACGTGATTCAATACATCATTGATCTCAACGAGCCGACCTTCACCGAGCCCCTTGTGGCTCAGTTCCGTGGTCACATTCTTACGCTGTCCAAGCTCAAGTTCAGCTCCAATGTGATGGAGAAGTGCTTGCGTTGCGCCTCGGACGAGTCCAGAAACATGATCGTCTCTGAACTTTTGGATGCTGGTAACGAGATCGAGCGTTGCCTCCGAGACTCGTATGGCAACTACGTCTACCAGACGGCCCTTGACCATAGCACCAACGACATGAAACAGCGCCTGATTGACTTGATCCGCCCTCACCTCCCGTCCATTCGCAACACGCCCTATGGTCGCCGGATCTCAGCCAAGATTGCTTCGTTTGATGCCAGCGGCATCAGTGCCAACACTCCTGCTCGTCCCCCTGTCCCTTCGGACTCGACAGGTGCCCAAGTGTCTATCCGCCCGGCCCATCAGCGCGGCATGTCCAACAGCACAAACAGCACCACCAGCGCGCTTTCTCACGGCTACACCCAGAGCATCAACGGCGCCAATGGCAACGGCAACCATGTTGCTGCCATCACGTACCCGAGCCCAGGCCAGGCCCCGCCGCAGCCTCCCCGTGGACAGCAGCCTCCTCCCCAGTTTCCTCCTGGGGGGCAGGCTCACGGCAACTTTTTCTAAATCATCAACACTGGGGGTTGTGGGGGTTGCTATGGACGTTGGGATGGGTGTTTCTTATGGGGTCTCGTCTCTTAATTTATCTGCTTCACTAGTCACGACAGCATGGTAAATGCTATGACCGTCACGAAACTTTTCCTTTTCCACTTGTTGTCTCACTAGCAACGACTGGCACGACACTCCCTCTTCAGCGGGCCTCACGATAGTGATGAAGGTGTCTCGGGGAGCTCTGCTGTGTTGTAAACTATCCGTTCGGCAGGGAGGAATGGTGGTGGTGCAGTGGTTTTAGAAGGCTTTTCTTCAGTCTTTACTCTATCCTTCTGGGTTCTCGATCTTTTTCTTTCTCGGCTCGCTGGATTCGCCAGTCAGCCTTTGCTATTCGATTCATAACCTTCGCCTATCATCTGGTGGTTGGCGCGCGCCCAAGTTGTTTCTGCACCCAATAGCTCTCAGAAAACATCGATACGGGATCAAGATTCAGTCATCCGTACCATCTTGCGTATACCGGCACCCAAGCATAGGATCGGGGAGAAGGATCTGGATATCATTTGGGGTCACCTCAAAGGATATGGGGCTTGGGAGCCTGCGATGGCGGCAGCTTTCGTTGCTTTGATTCGCGGATACCTTGCTCCAGACACTGAAAATGAGGCAAAAGGAAGGCCTTCTCATGTTGTGTTGTATTTTTGGTAGTGTACACTTTTTTCTTTGGCTCTTTGAGGTCGGCTCGTCACAGAGGAGGGCAGCGCGCCATTTGGGGAGATCTGATCGGCGAGCATTACTCATGATCTGTCCGCAAGGCTCTGGTCTCATTTACTTGAGGCACACTGTTTGAGGACAGAGGAGGGTGTGCTTCGGTAGACAGAGGGAGAAAAGGCTGGGGAGGTGGACATGACTTCAGCAGGGGGGGAATTGGGGAGGCTAGGATTGGTGGTTAGAGATCCGGGCGCCCATATTCAGCTGAAGCGGTGGCACCTAAAAGACTAGCGTATAGCGAATTGTTTTTATATTTTTACTTTCTCTACTTCTGATTGATGTGACTGGTGATCTGATCCTCCATGAACGTGATGATGATGCTGTTGGCTGATAAGATAAGATCTGTGACTGTGAGGCATGATGGTCCGTGCACATAAATGGTTAATTGATTTTTGGCCCGAGTCGCGCAGCGCGTCACCCAGACGCGTGCTTCTGGAGCCCACCTTTCAAGGCTTCCACTTGCACTTTCTAGGTAGCTGTGATTTCCACCGTCTCTCAACACCCGAATAAAAAGCCACAACAGTCGACAGCAGCAATCAACTATTAAGATGGCGCTCATCGTCGACAAGCACCGGCCTCGCAGCCTAGATGCTCTCACATACCACGATGAACTCTCTGAGCGACTCCGCTCTCTTGTATGTTGCCCCCTGTTCTCATCTCTCATCCATTGCTTACCATTTATTCCGGTATCTAGGCTCAATCAGGCGACTTCCCCCACCTCCTCTTCTACGGACCCTCTGGCGCCGGCAAAAAGACTCGCATCGTGGCCACCCTCAAAGAGCTCTACGGCCCCGGCGTGGAAAAGATCAAGATCGACGCCCGCGTCTTCCAGACCTCATCCAACCGCAAGCTCGAGTTCAACATCGTCGCGTCGGTGTACCATCTCGAAATCACCCCCTCGGACGTCGGGAACTACGACCGGGTGGTCATCCAGGACCTGCTCAAGGAAGTCGCCCAGACCCAGCAGGTTGACCAGCAGGCGAGACAGAAGTTCAAGGTGGTGGTGATCAACGAGGCGGATCACTTGACTAGAGATGCGCAGGCTGCGCTGAGACGGACGATGGAGAAGTACAGTCCGAATTTGAGGTTGATTTTGGTGGGGGAGTCGACGGCGGGGATTATTGCTCCGATTAGGAGTAGATGTTTGCTTGTGAGGGTGGCGAGGCCGACGATTGAGGAGGTGAAGGGGGTGCTGGGGGAGAGCTGTAAGAAGGAGGGGTGGGGGGTGCAGGAGGGGTTGCTTGAGAGGGTTGCGAGGGAGAGTGGGAGGAATTTGAGGAAGGCGTTGTTGATTTTGGAGGCGGTTTATGCGCAGAAGTGAGTACATTTTTGGAGGGGTTGGGGATTGGATGGGGCTGACAGTGGAAACAGTGAGAAAGTCACGGACAACACGCCGATCCCGCCGCCGGATTGGGAGGGGCTGATCGAGCAGATTGCGCAGGAGATCATGGCTGAGCACACGCCGGCAAGGATCTTGCAGGTGAGGAGCAAGCTGTATGACTTGCTTACGCACTGCATCCCGCCGACGACGATCCTCAAGACGTTGACGTTCAAGCTGATGCCGCTGATTGATGATGCGCTGAAGCCGGAGGTGATCAAATGGAGTGCTTTTTACGAGCACAGGATCAAGACGGGGACGAAGGTGATTTTTCACTTGGAGGCGTTTGTGGCTAAGTTTATGAGGATATTGGAGATGTATTTGATGAGTATGGATATGTAGGGGGGAGCAAGAGAGCAAGCAGAGGGAGTTTGGCGTCTTGGGACATGTGTATTTGAAGTGTATGAGAAGCAAAATGGGGGCATGTTTTGAGGCTTAGACAGGCAGTCAAATTCATAGGTTAATGGCCATTTCCACGATGATTGCACGATGGTGTTGTGAGGATTAGGGGATCTGTGAGGCTTTAAGAGATGGCTAGGGAAGCAATCAATAACATAATATTGACAAATGGATTGGTTAAGGGGAAACAAGGCTGGTGGTCTCCGTGGCCTCTTTGCCGGCTAATTGGCGATTTGGTGCAGGTTGTATAGAATGATGAATTGCAACACTATCGCCATAGTCTCTAGCGGTCTCAGTTGTTCACTGTCGTGAGCAGACTAAGATCATTAAGAGAACTGCAATCACCAAGACACAGCATCTCTCTTGTCTCTATCAAAAAAGCCATCTTTTTGTCCATCTTGAAATCTGGCAAACCCTGGACCTTGAACGTTGCGGATAGACCCACATGTTCTCGGCCCCCCGGGAAGCAGTCCTGGCCCTTGCTTCAGCCCTTGTTCAAGGTTTCGGCAGTTCGATTGGCCAGATCTTGCTAGGAAAAGTGGGGGGAGGATCGGGTTTTGGCATGCCATCATTGTGCCGTTCCTGCAAGAACAAGGGTGGGTTGGATTTTCTGTAGAGAGACAAGTGGTTTCAATTCACCCAACGCGTTTCGTGTCCTCTTTGGATGTGTATTACGGCAAAAGCGACACACACCACTACCACAAAAACCTTCCGACGATATCTGACAGCAACAAACCAACGTTTTGAGGATTGCTGCTGAGCCACACGGTTAGGTTCCGAGTTTCCGAAGACGATACAGAGAGGGTTGGATTTGAGAAAAAGACACGGGGAGCTTGAATTGTTGCTGGGAACCAAAACGAACGGCTGCTACGGATTGCGAATATTTCGATAGCGAAATACTGAACGACGACGACGACGCAGACGAGGGATAAGAAGAGGGACGATAGTAGATTGCTGCGGCGAAGGATATTTAATTGAGGAATTGTTGAAGACGGAACGGGCACACCCCCCCCCCCAGGAGACTAGGATAGAGCTTCCTTTACGATGTCGCTCAACCTCTTTCGCGTGATAGGTACGCCTCCCTTGTGAACTCTTGATGGTGCGAAATGGATTGGGGAAGGACAAGAGGAAGGAGAACAGATGGGCTAACATGATGCGCTTTGCCTACTGCAGGAGATTTCTCCCATCTCGCCTCCATCTTCATTTTGTTGCACAAGATCCAGCAGCTGAAGGTATGACCTCATTCCACGCCGAATAGATGGCAAGAGGTGCTAACATGGTCACAGAGCTGCGCCGGTATCTCGTTCAAATCCCAAGTCCTCTACATGCTCGTCTACATCACACGGTATCTCGGTACGTACCACTCACTGCCTCCCTCAGGAAGGGCCATAACTAACAAAAGAAAAATAGACCTCCCCTGGACCACCTCCCCATACAACTTCATCTTCAAGGTCCTCTTCATCTGCTCGGAGCTCTACATCATCTACCTCATGGCCCGCGCCTACAAGCCCACCAACGACCCCAACCTCGACACGTTCCACGTCGAGTTCCTCCTTGGATTTGCTGCCCTCCTCGCGCTGCTGTTTCCCTACAAGTACACGTTCCTCGAGGTGTGCTGGGCGTTTTCGATCTGGCTCGAGTCGGTGGCGATTTTGCCGCAGCTGTTTATGCTGCAGCGGACGGGAGAGGCCGAGGCGATCACGGCGCACTATATTGCGGCGCTGGGGATGTACAGGGCGCTGTATATTCCCAACTGGATCTACCGGTACTTTAACGAGTCGGCGCACAAGGTGGACACGATTGCGGTGACGGCGGGGATTCTGCAGACGATTTTGTATAGTGATTTCTTTTGGATTTATTATACAAAGGTGATGAGGGGGGAGAAGTTTAAGCTGCCTGTTTAAGGCAACAGTAGGGGGGCAGGAATGGCAGTGAGGTAACTTGAGCTTTCTTTGATTGCACGTAACAACAGATTGAGATGGGGAGGACAGGAGATGAGGGGGGTGCTATGGGGAGAAGGGGGAAAACTGAACTGCATGGCGCAGGGATGACTACCTACTTGGCCGGGCTGGCGTTGGGGGGGAGGAAATGGAAATGGAAGCAAAGATGTGCCAATATGTTACGAGTATGGGGTGTAATTCAAGGCGGTCAAATTAAAAATGAAATGAACAAAGGAGGGAAATGATTTGAGAAGAGGGGCTATGGCTGGAGTGTCAGAATATGGCTTATCTTGCGTTTGTATATACAGTAGGGGAATATTGCAGGTTTTTTTGAAGCAAAATGGAGAAGATGGTGGTTTTTGAAGGGTATGTGTGGGGGGAAGGTTGAGTGGTATATGTTGGTTCGCTTTTGTGAGGGCGAAGTTGTGAGGGAATGAACCGGGTAGTGGTGCTGCCGATGTGGTGGTGGTGGAGGTAGAGGTAGTGGTAGGGGAACCAGACCCCTGGACCATGAATGGGGAGTTGATGGGTAGTCGTTACCGGGTCAGTTTGTAGGGAGGGGGGTTTTATGGATGTGCCGTGTAGTTGAGACGAGGCTGCACTAGGGGGTGGGAGATGCGGTAAGTCAGCACTGGGGTTGAGCTTTCTGGAAGGTTGAGGGGAGTGGGGGGGGGGATGTCAGTGCGAATACCATCAAGATTTTTTCAGGGCTAGGGAAACACGGGGACTGGACGTGAAATATTTTCTTGGGATTGCTGGCTGGTTGTTTGTCGGCTGGGTAGGTGGTTTGGAAGTAGGTTCACACCCCCATCCCAACTCTGACGACGACTGAAAGATGACAAGCCTTTGACTAAACCCGCCAAGCTTTTGCTTATTATACACTCTTTTGCTGTGGATTTTGCTGTCGAAACCAGGGCATGAAGTCGCATTTTGAGTCCAACTGTGGCAATCGAGGTGGTGGTTGACGTCTCAGATCTGCCCCGTGCTTCTCCCTTGCATTACCAACGTTGAAGACGGTCTGTGCGCGCGCCATTCCGGATCACACACTGCCCGGTGTGGGATCTGCGACACATTGTCACTATGCCTCTTTGAGGTGTGTAAGTATCACGTCACGGGTGGAAGACGGGGAGGCATGAAGGGTTTTATCTTTTCCTTCCCTCCCACGCTTTTGAAGGATTTTCTTTTTACCTTTTCTTCCATTTTGCCTAAGGTCATTTGTGATGAAGAGGCTGAAAGAATGATCGACTTTGTTTCTGTTTGTTTTTAGAAATTGTGTTCTATTTCGATACCCCTCCGCTGGCGGTAGATTTTGTTACGTTCTTTTATACCTGCAACATTTTTTGATATAAACTTTTTGGGGGCTGTTGTTGTTGTTGTTTCTTGTTGATATAGATACCCGTCCCGCTTCTTTCTCATTTAGCCAGACTGGTTTTTGGCCATTCGTTTTCTCTCTGCTACACACGAAGGGAACACGAAGGGAACGAAACGAAACATACGGGACGGTACGGGACGGTACGGCAAGGGAAAATAAGGGAAAGGAGGGTATAAAAGGAAGAGAAATGGCTAAATCGATGGATATGATGGGAAAGGATAATGGTGGGAGGAGGAGGAGAAGAACCGGGTTACTCCTGTCGAGGTGTTTGTTTCTTGGGTTGGTGATGGTGTTATCGGGTGGTAATGGTGTTATCGCGGCGCCGTCGCAGCCGAATCCCTCCCCTATACAACAACAGCAACAGCCACCAGTGATTACGGCGCCACCAATATTACAGCATCGACAGAATGACCCCCAGATTCAGGTTCTGTCGCAGCAATTGCAGGAGTTATCGTCTGCCAGTCGGCAGGTGTCGCAGTCATCGCAGCAATTATCGATCACCTCGGCGCAGCTGGTCAATTCAGTTCAGCAGCTGTCAAACAGGCTGATCCAGACTGAGCAAAGCGTTGTCGCACTCAGGGCATCGGTGAATAATGTCGAGCAAGCATCTCGGTCGCTGTCGCAACAAGTAGCCGAGGTGTCGAGATCTGCTGATCGCCAGATGAGCGAGAGGCTGCAGAGGGCGAGTCAGACGATGGTGGAGAGTATGAGTAGCATGGCCGCGCAGATGGAGAGTAGTTTTGCGAGGAGGTTGGCGCAGGCGAGCAGGAGTGCGGTGGCGCTGTCGCAGGGGAGGGTGGGACAACCTGATGATGCGCTGCCTGATCCTACTGCTGGGTTTGGGTTTGGACCGGAGGGGTCGGCAAATCCGCCTCCGCCGCAGCAGGTGCAGGGGATGAGAACGGAGGTTGTGATTGGGGCGGTGGTTGGCGGGGTTTTGGGATCGATGGTGCTGTCGGTAATAGGTGTTTTTTTTGGCCTCAAAATCCGACAACGGCAGCAGAAGCAAGGGAGGATCCGGCCGGGGATTGGGCCGGATACGTGGATGACTGGGGGTGCGTCGGCAACAGCTGTCAATCGTGGGGGGAGCCCGAATATAGGGAATCCGGTGCTGCAGTCAACTTCCAACAAGGCATATGCGAGTGTTGGGCTTGGACCGGGAGGCATCAACAGCAACAGCAAGACCGAAAAAGAAAAGGATATGGCGGTTGGGGGGAAGAGGATGAGCGACGCAAGCAGCGTTTATTCCTCCGACTTGGACGATGACGAAAAAGGCTTGCTAAAACAAGAACAACCCTCCCCCGCAACACTAGCCAAGGACGCGCCTGATCTGAGACGGCTAGTTCTCGAGAGGTCAAATACAGCTATATCCCGCAAGTCAGTTGGGGGCCAGCAAAAAGTCGGGTTCGCGATGAGTTACTACGGTCCCTCTGCAACAACAATACCTCCCCCGCCCAAAGCCGTCGGGACAGGTGCCATCAAGGGGGTGGGGAATAATAATGATAATGTTAATAATGACGGAATGAAAATTATGACGCCGACGGCAACGACGATTGTGAAGACGGGGGGGAATAAAGTGAACAAGATGATGAAGGGTTTCCAGCTGGCGCAACCGCCGCCGGGGAAGCTGAGCTTGTTCCCAAAAAGTGATGAAACTGGTAGTGGGGGGAGCAGTCCGGTAGATAGTGAGGATGGGAAGGAGACGCCGAAGAGGTTGGAGAGTTGGTTGAGGAGGGAGAGGGGGGTTGTAAGTCCTTTTGCGGTGGTGCCGCCGAGGAAGTAGGGGATACCCAATGGGCTTTTGTATTATCATTTTAGCGAGCGAGTCTTTTTTTTAATGCTACAAAATTTTGAAATTGGATCGATGCATCGTGTAATTACGAGGACCTGATGAGATCAACTCTGCAGACAGTGTATTGAGTATACTGGTGGTGGTGTCAGGAGGTAGAAAAGCAAAGTAAACAAACCCCTGAATCCTGCCAGGACAACCACAATCGTGTGCGATCTGCAAAGAGATCTCTTGGCGCGGGGCCCGCTGAAGCTTGTTTTCCCCTTGCCTTGGCATTTTGAGGTGTTCGTTTGTGTGATGACACGGAAAATGATGTCAATGGAAAATACCTACTTCAAGATAAGAAGTATCCATATCGAAGGGAATGTTCTTTGGCATTTTTATTGGAGCTTTCTCTTCAAGAGTTGATCATGGCCCTGCAGGCATAAACCACCTCCATAAATCAACCACCGCGTGGCATCCTCATCATTCAACAACCTACCTCGGCACAAATAATTCCCCCTTGATATTTTTCATCACGTCATTGGTTAGCGGTTCGCGGAGTATTTCCCACCATGTCGGTTTCACAGTTCGACATCGGTGAGGGTGCTCCCATGTACCCGGTTGACTCCTCAATGCTCCCGAGCCCGCCCACATCCCGCACCACCGGGGGAACGGTCCGCACATCTACGTATGTCCTCCCGATAATCGGGGGCTCATTTTGCGTGGAAAAAAAGAACATTTCTTCGGAGACCGTCTCCCCGCTGAAGAAACCAGGCCACGCAAGCTTGTGCAGAAATTGCCAACGTGGGATGGGTGTGGGGGGACGCTTGGATCAGTCGCTAGTGGAAAGCTTGATTTGTCGTCATCAGGGTCCGCTTTGGTTTATCTGGACGAGGCCTTGCGAGGTGATGAATGCTGGTTTCGGAAAAGGGCATTGTGTTTGATCAGAAGGCGTGGAATACACTGCTCCGTGAGAGGGGGTCGGCGATGGAATAGGGATGGGCTTGCTTTTTGGAGTTTAGAAGTGGTGATTAGGGCAAAGAGAGGCTTCCCCAAGATTCTGACCAGATAGGTATGGATTGAGTTCGACGGCTTACTCTTTGCCCTGGGACCGGCGGGTCGTGAGAACAAGCACCAGTGCTGTGTCCTCGGGTCGCAGTCAGCCTCACTGGTATCGTTTTCTCTGTAGCTCAACCGCTAGCCTGTACTAAAGAAGCATTCTGGGAGACTTCTTTGAATCACATCGCCCCTTCAACATCGCTACGCGTCCTGCACTGACTCCCGCAGCTATGATCACCGCAAGGTTGAACCCTCAATGCTCAATCAGGGTAGCTCCGCTTCCTGGCTAGGTCCCCTGAGCTGGAAACTCGGGGATCTGGGAAGTTCCTGGCTAGAAATGCGTGTGTCGGAGCAGATAGGGAACTATGCAGTATTGCACCCTAGAGGGATTATCTTGAGGACCATGCGGGGAACCAAACGTTTCATCACTCGCGTGCTCTTACGCATGTGGTTCGGCTGTGATGTCTGATGTTCTGGTGTTCTAGTGCATTTGTTCCTGTGCCGATTATCCTTATGTTGGACTCGCCCCTTTCTCAGCACCTCCGAAACCCGAGACTTCGCTCTGTACCCACGTAGACTTCGTTTCCATTAGTTTGTACCGTAACAGACACCAGACCAAGAAGTCATGAAACCTTCCCTTTATCCTCCGGTGTCTTTACCGAACCTGTTGGTGGCTATTGTGCTGGTCACAACGTCCTTCGTCCTTCTCTCTGCGTCGATACACCGTACCTCATACCTCTCGTCGTCGTCTGTCTCGGCCGCCCCACCCCCCGAACGAGCCTGGCCGGCAGTATGGGCGTCCTACACCAACGATCCCCCCGAGCCAAAGTACTTCCAGGAAGCTGGCGAAACCCTCGAGATGTCCCACTACGACGTCCGCTTCTTTCAGGGTGTCATTCCCTACTCCCAACACAAAGAAGTTCTCCAGCACCTCATCCGGTCGTATCTCACCATCATGGCCTCCCTCAAGGCGGAGACCTGGTTGGCGCATGGAACGCTGCTGGGATGGTGGTGGAACGGCCGAATCATGCCATGGGACTATGATCTCGATGTGCAAGTCAGCCTCTCCACCATGCACCACATGGCGAAGCAGTTCAACCAGACGCTGCATGAGTGGAGGTACACCACTGATGAAGGCGGCCAGGGCGTGCAAGAGACGAAGAAAACGTATTTGTTGGATATCAACCCGAATTATTCAGAGATGAAGAGAAGGCAGGGCATGAATGTGATTGATGCGAGGTGGATTGACGTTGACACGGGCATGTTTGTGGATATCACTGCGCTGGCGGAGAGAAATCCGGTGTTGGAGCCAGGGATCTGGAGCTGCAAGAATTTTCACCAGTATAGAACGCATAATATCTGGCCGCTCAAGGAGACGAGGTTTGAGGGGGTGAAGGCAAAGGTGCCGCTGGATCATGAGAGGATCTTGGTGGCGGAGTACGGGGAGAAGAGTTTGGTTTTGACCGAGTGGGAGGGGTAAGTTCCTAACCCTACTTGAATTAGGAAGAACAAGCTAACATGTGACGCAGACATCGCTGGAACGAGGAATTGAAAGAGTGGGTAAGGATACCGTTGAATGATACAGTGAATAGCTATGGTTCTGGCTAGAAGTGAAGGATAGGTATGGGGCTTGGCTGTTTGGTGGCGTTTGGCGTTTGGTGGGTTTGGCTGGATATCATGTGACGAGAGCAGGAAGTTGGTTGCTCTATCCATCGGCGGAGATAGAGTGGTGAGAGCGATGAAGAGCAGGTGAATCATAAGAGTGATCAAAATGAGATGTTGCTCCTTGGATGTCCTCGCTAAATTCTAATGGCGCCTTCCTTCTCTTGCTCCATAAGCAGCCTTGAATTGAATTTATCCACTCTTGCTCCTTCCTGCTCTGCAGGCGTGAGACAAAGAAAAGAGATTATAGTTCACCAAGGCTACTGCCGTGGCTGCGGTCAGCCGAGTCGCTCCCAACCGAGTATATATTCGACACTCCTCTTCCCTCCTTCCTCCTTCCTCTTTTTCCTTCTCACACCAACCCACCAATCCGCCTTGGCTGTCTAGGGCCGGATTGACCAACCATCTTCCATTCTTTCATTCCCGCTTCATTTACTCCATGCAGCTTCACCTCATCACTTACTATTCTGCGACAGTCAGCATCGCAAACATGTCTGCCAGCAAGATCCGCTGCGAAAGCGGAGGCGAATGGAACGACAGAAGCGCCTACTCCCAGAGCGCTCTCCGCAAGTACCAGAAGAAGATCGCTATCAAAGCTGCCACCCCCACCCACTCGACCATCTCCTGCATCAGGCATAGCGCTGCCACCAAAGCTCCCGAGATGCAGTGCGAGGGGCCCTGTGACAAGTTTCTCCCTCTCGACTCCTTCAGCAAGTCCAGCAGACGCAACAAGAGATACGTATGTCTTTATTTCGCCTGTTTCCTGACCCAACAGCTGACCATTGGCAGTGGTGCAAGGACTGCACCGACTGGACCGAGAAGAGCGAGGTCGGTGAGTATCTTCCTCCTCCCGGCACAAAGATCCAGCCCGGTGAATTCGACACGCTTAAGACCCGAGCCTCCCAGTTCATGCTGGACAACGACTATGAGAACGGAATCCCCATTGAGGGCATGATCTCAGCCCCCTCCGTAATCGTCGAGGAGGATGAAGAGGAGGGCGAATTCAGATTGATGTCCGCTGGGTCCGAGTCTGGGACTTGCGCGTCCGCTGCTGAGACTAAGGACTCTGGCATTGATACAAACGGCCCTAAGGGTCTCTCCACTACACGTATGGAACCACCCGCCCAGGCCCCTCACTGGTTCCTTGGTGCGTTGAACGGCAAGTCTTCGGCCTCAGCCACCCCGTCCACACCCCTTTCGCTCGACACCTTGGACACCATCGACACTCTTGAGGGGGCCATGTCTGAGCTCTCTGTCGGATCTGGCTCTCAGTCGAAGCCCCAGACAGTGGCCACCACCCAGACTGCGACAACCTCTGTCCAGACCAACACCACCGGCGTTCCTGGTCAGAGAGGCCCAGTCTCGTTCAACGCCTGGGGCCCTGGTGGCGAACACCTGAGACGGGTCAAGCAGCCCACCGTCGCGAGTGAGGATCCCAAGGTGGTGGTTCGCACAGCCAAGGGGCCTAGGGTTGTCTCTACCCGTCCTCCTGCTCCAAAGCCCAAGGAGGAGGTCCGCAGAGGCGGATGGGTCAAGGTTGTAAGTATATTCACAAATGTTCTAGAGTTTTTCAATGTATACTCACATGTTTGGGTAGAGCAAACGCCGTACCGAGCCCACCCTTCCGGACTATCTTAAGTACGACTCGTTCCATGGCGAGGAGGACTTGGCTGCGAACCTCATCATCGACGAGGCTTAGACGCCACGGCATTTATTTGGGCTGAACATAGCGATGGGTTTGCGGTTTTCTTTTCTTTTGGCTTTGTTTTCTTCTTTCATATTTCTCGGCTTGTAAGCCGGAATGACGCTACGCCCTCGACGACGAACAAGATCACGATAGTAGGGTAAAAATAAATAGCGGATACTAGCTAATGCGACAACGAGATGGGCTTTGTATTATATTGTGCCTCATTGGGATGACAAAGGTATATCCATAATCTGCCCAAGATCTTGGACTATGCAACATCTCTATTCCTGATCTTGTGCCTTTATGGCTCTTAGTCCACCCATCCAAACCTCAAACTCTGCTGGCCCTCCTTTTTTATTTCTTGGCACCGCCTCAGAAGGCGGCGCATGAACACCCCAGACAACTTTCATCCACCTCTTCCAACCTTTCATCGCTCCCATGCCCTCTCCTTCTCTTTGTCCGGCAGTATGATCACCGTAGCCGTAATTCACTGGCCTCCTGAAGAGTGCTATTCGTCCTGATATCTGTGTCGACCAAACCAGTCCGAGGGAAGGTGTTTTCAGGGGGTAGTCTAACGACGGGTTGTCCCCCCACCCGGTGAACCACTTTTGCTGATGGTCTAGCGATAACGCCGGATGGGCGTTGATCTCAACTTCTGGGTCTGGGAACTCGGGGTTGAGCTGTGGTTGTGGCGGTGGCTGGGGAAGGACATCAGCTGGAGGAGGGCGGGGCCGGGAGCGGGAAGCCAAAGGCGATTCCTGGGATTGTTTCCCCAGCATGTGCGGAAAAAACGGCGCCTTTAGGGAAGAAGCTGGGGTTTTCGGCGGGGGAGCAGCGGGCGTCTTAGGCCCGGTCCCGTTGGCGAACCCCGAGAAGCGGTCGGCGACTTGGTTGGAGACCACCACGGCGAGGTTGTATTTCTCTGCTAGGTTCTTGAGGTGCATGCCGAGCTTGATGAGCTCGTTGGTGCGGGCGCCCATGTTGGAGGAAATGCCTGAGGTGGCGGAGCGTTCGAATTCGGCGCGGTAGTTTGCCGCGACGGAGTCGAGGATGAGGAGGCCTATTCCTCGGCGGGCGATCTCGACGGGGGCCTGGTAGGTGAGGATGTGATCCTGGGATTCGAGGTCGGGGGTGGTGGTGCTGGTGATGTTGTCTAGGGATGGGCGGGAGGAAGGGGGGAGGGAAGAGAAGAAGGGGTTGGAGGTGATCATTTGGGAGAGGCGGCGGGTGGAGAGGGGGGCTTCGGTGGAGATGTAGAGGGCCGGGCGGGAGAGGCCGTGGGGTGGGGGGAGCTGGACGGCGAGGAGGAGGGTGAGGAGGAGTTGGGTCTTGCCGGCGCCGGATTCACCGGTTATTTCGGTGATGTGGCCGGTTGGGATGCCGCCGGAGAGGAGGGAGTCGAGGTCGGGGTCGAGGGTGCTGATGGTGCGCCATTGGGAGGAGAGGTCGGTGGCGGTGTGTTTTAGGGTACTGCTGGGCTGTGGGAGGTTGGACGGTGTATCGTTGTTTTGTGGTGGTAGGTTGGAAACACCGAGGTCTGAGTGGAGGGCATCCAAGATGGCGTCACATAATCGCTTTACATTTGGGAGTTTGGTTCGGGATTCTATTTCGGATGGATCAAGGGTTAGGAGGTCGCCGGTGGTGTATCCTCGGGACTCAAGGGCTGAGATAAGACCGCCAAACTGTTTGACTGGGAAATCTGGCAGGACTCGTAGAAGGTCTGTCATGATCTTATGGTATGAAGAAGATGAGAACCTTGATGGGTTCTGATATCGATATCGATATCAGATCGTCAGGCAGACGGAGGAACGTTTGACTCGGCGCCGAAGTGGGGCCGTCCGATCTGGATCTGGCGTGCAGTGCGGGTGCTTGGCAGGGCCCTCCAGTCGATTCCCTGCTGGGATTAGCGCCTCCAAAAGCCGGGAACCACTGCAGGGGAATTTCTGGGGCAATTAAATTAAAGGTAGGACTTCTGCATGTTTCTGCTTTTTCTTGGATTGCATGGCGCCCAGGCACACGGCACAGCATCTTCAACAGCAGCCCCTGAGATTGGCATCTAAAGACCACCTCGCAGTCGACAGACCATTGTTTGCTTTTACGTTTCCCACGGCACTACAATGGAGCTGCCCGCTGTAGCACAAGCACCAAGTAACATCCCAATAAACGAATCCTCCCATGTGCCTCTCTCGTGGAAATCTGTGTCCCATGTGCGCTGTCATCTGCCGCCATCCCCCATCTGGTGGTAATGCCTGCAGCTAATGTCTCACCCCCCGGTCTATTTTCCCGCTTCCCAGACGGAGCCCTCTTTTAAACATCGCCTACCCATGGCACATGCCTGCCGATCACCTCTTCCCCCGAAAGTGAGCTGCGTCTTTTCTTGTGCCTGCTGGCTGGCACTACAATGCCAAACGCGCTTCTGACTTGTGCTTCTCTTCTCCCACCGTCATCGTCGCCGTCGCTTGTGATTCAGGTGAGGCAAGCCAGCAAGCGAAGATGAGGATATCAGCACTTTGCCAGCTCGCCTTCTTCGGTATCTCGGTCCAGGCACTGGCTTTTCCGGGTCCACAGCCAACTGGTGTGATCACGCTGGAGGACGCAAATGGGTGGACGCCAAAACCAACAGCTGCCCCAGCTTTCCACCAAGTACTGCGACGTCAGAATGGCAGGCCATCCAACTACATCGCCGCTCCTGATAACACTTGCGGCTATGTCGATGGCAATAAACGTACGTCGAATATTTGATCTGAGGGTAGCCAGTGAGCTAATTGTTGCTAGGTGACCCATTGACTTGCCCCGACGAGCAGCAATGCATCTTCATCACAGCTTCAGGAAAATCCCCAGCTGGAGTAGGATGCTGTGGCAATGGAGGATGTAACTTCCACACGGCCTGTTTGGACAGGAAGGACCTCAGAGACTGCGACGAGGACTGCCAGGCAGACCCTCAGATCCTCAAGTGGTACGTTCGCTTATACAGCTTGCGGAGATCTATGTCGTATCGGTAGCACTAACGACTGTGCAGCTCTGGATTCGGACAACAATTGTGCAACACCATCAGCTACGGACTCGGTGCAGTTGACTATTACTGCAGTATTTTCAGGCAGAGAAGCATTGCCGAGGCCGACACCACTCACGTAGGCCAAAAGACCAGGACGATGTCTACCATCACTCCAACCAGCACCTCAACTCGGCGTACCTCCACTGTCAGGAGTAGTAGCAGCAATTCATCGCAATCCTCGGACTCGGCTTCGTCTTCAGAGACAGAGACGTCAGCTACCGACAGATCACTTGAGACAAGCTCCTCCAGCGTTGATACGGCCCCAGCAGCAACCTCGTCCGATGCTGCTGCCGCAGTTCCAGCTGAGAGCTCCTCGTCAAACACGGGTGCCATCGTGGGAGGTGTGATTGGTATTATCGGAGCTATCGCTCTCATTGTCTTTGCCTTCATTTTCGTGCGCCGCCGAAAGAGACAGCAAGAAGGCCAGGAACAGATTCCTGATGGCCCTCCTCAGCCCCCAATGTACCAGCAGCCATCCTCGCAACCACCATCACAGCCGCCATCGCAACCGCAGATGTACCAACAGTCAGCTCCACCAGCACAGCCCTCATCATACGCGAACTCCCAGGCCACCACATACCAGCAATCTTATCAGCCGTCGCCACCCTCCATGTATGAGCAACAGCAACAGTCGTCTTACCAGCAGCAGCCACCGCCTCAGCCGGTTCCTGTCATGTCCCCCTTTTCGGATCCACCGCGTCAACATCAAGGCCACCCCGAGACAGCTTCTTTCACATCGATTTCTTCATCGTCTGCGGCATCTGCCATCCCGCCACCACTCAAGCTTTCCTCTTCTGCATCGTCACCCTATCAGCAACAAGCGACCCCCGCACAATTTTCTCCTCTCTCGGGTAGCACCATCGCCGCTCTGGCCCCCATTCCAAACACTCAAAAGTCAGCTTATCATAACCATCCTCCACCTGAGAAGTCACCGAACTACTACCCTGCTCCAAGCCCCATGTCTACACCGGCCGCTTCTCCTCGGTTTTCCTTTGATGGAATGCCCCAAGCTCCTCAGCCTCTCCAGCCGTATCGACCCGAGTCTGCCGCCTATCCAAATCAGCCACAGTATCAGCCGAAGCAGTACAAGCCTTTTGTCCCGAATGTCAGCGCAACTTACATGCCGAGTGCCACGAACCAAGAAGCCATGGATTCACCGATGTCTGCCTACAACGCTTTGCCAGTCAGCCCCGTGTCAGCACTAGGGTCCCATCCCATGGACGACCTACCCGTGGTTTTGGCGACAGCAACCGCAGGGACGAGAAGAAGTCCCAGTGTGAGAAGAGGCAGTGGGGACAAGGGTGGCCCTGTACCACTGGTTCTGCAGCCTGGACTGGGAGCCCAACGATTCGCACCGGGAACGGTAAAGCAGGTAACTGTGCAGCGGGGGATGTCAAGGCGCGGTCAGAATCCGAAACCGGCATCACCAGTGCAACAGCAGGAAGGACAACCGCAATCAAAGCAGGCCCAGTCGCCAAAAGAGCCAACCCAGAGCCAGGAAGTACA
The DNA here is from genome assembly GCA_033296885.1 of Triangularia verruculosa. NCBI lineage: Eukaryota > Fungi > Ascomycota > Sordariomycetes > Sordariales > Podosporaceae > Triangularia > Triangularia verruculosa. The sequence continues at coordinate 31,708 of MU864017.1, read as the reverse complement.
ACCACCAATATCGGAAGAGGGTGAGAAAAATCAGAAAGACACACCCCAGCCCCACAACCAGAATGTGGGAGAGCCACAGAAGGGGGAAATACAGGAGAAGGAGCCACATCAAGCTGAAAAGGTTGCTGCTGCTCCTTGATGAGAGTGGATAGATAGTTTGATATGATTGGGGATTTTTTTCGGATTTTGGATGATTTGCATGAGAAAAGAAAAAGACGTCAAGGAGCAGATGTCGCGGATACCCCATTGTTTTTTCTGGATGTTTTCTTTTCTATGAGGACTGTTTGTCTCCTCTCTCTTTTCTTATGGGCTTTCTTGTTGCCCCAGATACATTTTGGTGAAGATTCGATCGGGTTGACTTTTAACATTCAACGTACATACTTACGACCGCTTTTTTGTTACATTTTACCTACCACTTACATAGATGATGGCTCAGACCGCAGAGTCAAGACCCGGCGGAGGATGGGAAATACACTGGAATGCTTTGCTTCCAAATCATGATTCACTAGAACTGTCCTCTCTGTTTGATTGTTCGATTGTCTGACTATAATCTCGATTGATGGGCAGTGATGTACAAGCTTCCTCATGTTCTCTTTGTGGCTCGTTGTGGAGGGCCAACGAACAGTTGTGACCTGGAGACGAGTGATTGAATTTATCGAGTGAAATGGATGTACATTGTACATCGGTGATATCTTCGTGTTCATGACCAGAGAATGGTAGACAGGACGGTCTGTTCCATGGAGAGCTCCCTCCAAGAGACCCAGATCGCCAACCCCAACCCTCATACATGGCAGATGAATGAAATTTGACAAGGATCTTGGCATTTCACTTCCAGGCTTGGCAGGGCCAGAATCAAAGTGGGACTGTCTCCCCACCAAATAGGCACCTGGCCCGTGCTCTAAGTTCTAGGGCTCCACAGCACACACCCGGCCCTACAATGCCGCCGATTTTTTTCGCCCACAGTTTGCAAAAACATATCGTTGCCTTGCTCTGACCTTTCCACAACCGTTCAGTAGTCAACGACCAACGACGTAAGTACCACCACGACACTCATTGCCCTCGACCAGCCCGACGGAATCAACGCGAGAGTCGATATCTGTAGATTCGAAAGATCTCAACATCTCGAAGAATTTTGCAGCTTTCGGCAATCTTCGACTCCCGCCGCGAATATCCACACCACCGACCAGCATCAGAACTTTTTTTGCTAACCCGACCTCACAACAGAAACCGGCAAGATGGGTATCTCTCGTGACTCTCGGCATAAGCGCTCCAACACCGGTGCCAAGCGAGCGCAAGTTCTCCCCTTCCCTTTTATATTTTGAGGTGGTAGTTGTTGGAATCCAGGACGGTCGTTGCTAACTTATCTCGTGCTGCAGTTTCTACCGTATGTCCTAACTTCCTCCTCCCGTTTCCTAATAACTATACATTTGCCCCTCGACATTTGGGGGCACTCGAAGGTCCGCATGGAGGTTCCTGTGGTGGTTCACACACTGGTTGCCTTTTTTGCTTCGAGAGGAGCGGAAGGGGGGTACGGTGTCCGTGAGCTGTCGCAGGAACTAGCAACCCATCGCGTTCTGAGCCTGTTATCGCACACTAGGAATGAAAGCAATTTCTGACAGTAGCGAACAGGGAAGAAGAGAGCCTTCGAGCTTGGTCGCCAGCCCGCCAACACCCGTATCGGTGCCAAGCGCATCCACACCGTCCGCACCCGCGGTGGCAACCACAAGTACCGTGCCCTTCGTCTTGACTCCGGTAACTTTGCCTGGGCTTCCGAGGGTACCACCCGCAAGACCCGTGTCATCGTTGTCGCCTGTATGTTTCTCCCGGAGATACTAGAAAATCCGTGAGATCTGGATACTGACCACTCCTAGACCACCCTTCCAACAACGAGCTTGTCCGTACCAACACCCTGACCAAGTCTGCCGTCGTCCAGATCGATGCCGCTCCTTTCCGTCAGTGGTACGAGGCCCACTACGGCCAGCCCCTCGGTCGTCGTCGCCAGCAGAAGCAGGGTCAGGTCATTGAGGAGGTGAAGAAGTCCAAGTCTGTCGAGAAGAAGCAGGCTGCCCGCTTCGCCGCCGGTGGCAAGGTCGACCCCGCCCTTGAGAAGCAGTTCGAGGCTGGTCGTCTCTACGCTGTCATCGCTTCCCGCCCTGGCCAGTCCGGCCGTGCCGATGGCTACATCCTCGAGGGTGAGGAGCTGGCTTTCTACCAGCGCAAGATCCACCACAAGTAAGCGTCACGCTTGCGTGTGAGGACAAAAAAAGCATGACAGGGTCTGAGCTCAGGTTTGCGTCGGTTTTCCCGCATGGTGTTGGTGTTCTTTTTCGGCTGCCCATCTAAAATTCGCCGGTAACAGGCAAGGAGATATCGGGGAGATAGGGCAAAATATCATGATATACCCACCAGTAGATGCGGTTTCCGCAAACAATCGAGCCAGGTCAAGCCATTCTGTTTCTGTTCAAGTGCGTGCCATGTGAATTTTGAAAGGCCTGCTATGTTGGTGGCAAGGTCGACAAAGATTGTCGAAGTGCCCATCAGGATACTCGAAAGGCCTCTGATGTGGAGAAGGATGAAAGGGAGGTAATGTAAGGGCATATTTCGACTTTAATGGCATTACCTGTCAGCAGTGTCAAATATATCCTTTATGCCTCTTTTAAGTTGAGAGATACTCCCCGTACTATGCAACTTGTCAATCCGTACTATGTGGGGCCACCTTTTACCATACTAATCCCTAACCCTGCAGACAGGTCAACATTTTGCATTTCGCATTTCAACAGAATACAGCCAAGACCACCGTTCGGCCCACCTTTATTTATTGTAATTTATCGCTTTCTTCTATACCACCTGCAGCTACAATACCCTCAACCAAACCACCGCCTTTCTTCCTTACCACCTACCTTTCAATCGACCACAGGTAAGCCAGGGTGCCTAGTGGCGATGGCTTCAATTTTGACGACGGCGAGGTCTGTGGTGCTTGGAAGTGCTGGTTGTGACGGTGAGAAGGAACGGCAATGAAGCAATGGACTGGAATTCTGGATTTTACCATACAAAATTACCGCCAAGCCGTCGAAAGTTACATTGACGTGGCCCCACATAGTACGGATTGACAGGTTGCATAGTACGGGGAGTGTGTCTCTTTAAGTTTGGGCCAGGAATAAGACTACCAAAACACAGAAATCGACATCCTTTACACCATGCTTCTACTCAAACATCTCAACCACCCAATGCAATACCCATCATTACTTTCATACCCCCTTTTTTTTTTTTTTTTTTTTTTTTCAAAAATCACTCTCATCCCCACTCCCAAACCCCTTTCCTGTCGTCATCCTCCCATCCCTCCCACTCCTAACCTTGCCCGCCAACCTCTCCTCCCCCAGCTCCCTAATCTTCTCCCCCAGCATCGTCCTGCCGTACCTCTCGGCAATCTTGCCCGCCGCCTCCATCATTTTTCCAGAGGTATCCCTCATCAGCTTGACCACCTCCAGCGCCCTCATCCCCCGCTCCTCCCCGCCCTCCCTGCACTCCACCGCCAGCAGCTGAAGCAGCGACTTGTCAATCTCGAGCGCGAGCCTCGACTGCAGCGCGCGCTGCGAGGCGGTCGACTGCGTCGCCTCGAGCAAATCGTCTAGCTGAGACGACTGGATCGACTTGAGCAAAAAGTTTTGGATTAGGGGTTTTGCTTCCTTGCTTTCACCCCCTTCGTCCCCTTCTTCTTCTTCTTCCGACTCAGAGGGGTTGTTGTCAATCATCATGTCGTCGTCGTCGTCGTCTTGCTTCTTTTTCTTTGACTTTGACTTCGGTTTTGGCGGACCGGAGAGGGGGATGGAGAACCCAAATTCGGAGAGTAGAGGCCGGGGAAAGTAAGGGTGTTGATCCCCGCCTTTGAGGATGATGCAGTGGAACTTGTTGTCTGCCACCGCGATGGGGAAGTAGGATTCGTTCTTGCGGCCCGAGGCGAGGCGGGGGAGGAGGGTTGTGTCTAGGAGGGGGACCCAGTATGCGCGGGAGGGACGGCGCCAGTGGAGGAGGGTGAGGAGGGTGCCGGTGGTGTCGTATATGCAGGGGTCCTATGGGGAGGGTTGTTAGTATTGGGGGGGAAGGGGGGAATAAAAAAGCGGGGCTTACGCCTTGATCGGAAAAGAAGACGGATTTGACGGAGGCGCCTTCGGGTAAGGCGACGATGTCTTCGTTTTGGCAGATTTCGTCGCGTTTGATGTTGTAGATTGAGTAGAGGAGTTTGGACATGCCGTCTGCGCCGACTGGACCGTTGCCGATGGTCATGATGTAGTCGTTCCACCCTGCGCAGGTGACCACGGGGGTGGATTTGGGTCGGTAGATTCGGTAGGGGATGCCAAAGAGGGTGTATACCCTGACGTAGTTGGCTGTTGTGGTGACGGTGATGAAGTTCTCTCCTAGGGCCATGGCCAGCACGGCTTCACCCTTGGGAAGAGAGATCCGCCAATCGTTTCTTTGCGTCCAGGTTTCGTGAGGACGGTAGAATACCACCGCTGGGGCATCTTCCTTTGGTGGGCAGGAGAAGAGGGAGCCAGTCTCGGTGAGGCAGGCCTGGTCGTAGAGGAAGGTGTCGGTGAAGTGGAAGTCACGGTGGAACTGGTGATCGTAGAATTCTACCGTGACGGTGTGGTGGGAGTCTTGGTCGACTGTCCAGATGAAACCTATTAGGTTGAGGCAGAGGTACTTTCTGTTGCCGCGCCAGGGGGTAGACCCCGGTTGGAAAGGGGGATGGTGCTGTAGTTGGTAAGAATAATTGCCACGCTTGGAAGGTGGCTGTCCGTCGGTTGTGTCATCAGCAGGACGTTTACGACCGGCGTTGAGCGCATAGCCCGCGCCGTCGTCGTCTACTACAAAGTCATCCTCGTCTACAGCGTCAAGGTCGTCATCGAGAAGATCGTCGAAGCTATCTGGTGTACCTGCTCGAGGACGGGTAGGAAGAGGTTGCTTGTTGAGGCCATTCGAAATTCCGGCAAGGGGGTCGTGGATAAAAGGGGCTGGTTGCCGGGGGAGCGTGAGCATAGAGGCAAATTGCTCGGACACGAACTCTGGACTGATAAACACTTCTCCATTAGAGGTAGTAAAAGAGGCCAAGTTCTTGGTTGGGTGCCAAGCGATGTCGATGACGTTCGGGTATTCATATCTGGCGACCACGCTCTGGTCTTTGGTGGACCAAATCAGCAGCTTTCTGTCTTTGCCGGCTGAGGCGAGTAGCGCTCCGTTCGGGGACCAAGCCAAGGCTGTAATATCTCCTTCGTGTCCGTTGGTAAATACCCGTTGCTTTTCCCAGTCATTCTTGGACACAACCTGAATATCTCTTGTGGGCGTAGGGACGGCAAAGGCGCGACCATCAGGGTGCCAGACCACCTTGGTCGAAGCTTCAGAATCGGTTTGGACTCTCCCGATAACACCGTCCACCTTCCGGATAAGCTCCGGGTGGTCGGCCGTAAGAGAGTAGATGTAGATGATGCCATTGGTGCATGAGGCCGCAAGCATGGTGCCCTTGGGGTCGAACGAGATGTGCTTCGTCTGCTCTCCATGCTCCTTCAATGTGAGCAGGTTGGTAGTATCCTCCATATTGACCAGCTTGACCGTGAGCTCGTCACTGGCGACGGCACACCACTTGTCGTCTGGAGAGAGGGCGACATCGCGAACTGGCAGACTTGTACGTGTCAGGAGACGGTCAAACATGTTGGTCTCGAGCGAGTAGTAGGCGAGGGTGCCATCTTCAGAGCCAGCAACGAAGAACTTGTTACTTGTTGACACGGCAACATTTTGTTCCTGGCAGTCGTCCACATTGTCAGGTTCGCCGTCTGAACCTGTCTTGTACACACGGATGGTGTTGTTGGAACCGACAGTGACGAGCTTTGTTCCATCAGGAGTGTAGGCGCATTTTGTAGTGCCCGAGGTATGGGCTGGGCGAGCCCTTGGCCGGGATGCGATGACCGACGCCATTGTGGTGTTTCCCTCGAGTCAATTCGTTCTATTGTCGTCGTGGTGTTGAGTGTAGCAGTCCCCCTGTAAATATCCGACTTACGGGGATGTTTGGGCTGCTGTTGCAGTTGCGCCGCCCGCCAAAGGAACATCCACTGAAAAGGAGACGCGTCTCACCGCGTTTCAATTTAGCGGTCGCGTCGCTGTCGTGCCCCGCCTCGATTGGCCCGTGTTCCCACTTACACCACGCAGCACTACTGTCAGCTGTCACCGCCTGGCATTTCCATCCCCTTCTGTCGGGCATACACTGATCCACTGTGAACACTGATTACACTATCATGAACTGAAGGCAGCAGAATACATCTCTTGGGTTTCCAGGCAGCTACTTTTTGGGGTTTCTATAAGTCGAAGGCTGTTTGACACTTCTTTGCCTTTTCTCAGTCCGATGTCGACACCCGCAGTCAAGATGCAGTCTTCGGATCCAGGTCACTTTTTCGAGACAGAGTGAGTTATCGAATCTGATAGGAGCCCCTATATATTGTTTAAACAAAGTTGCTGATACATTTGATAGTGCCGAGCAAGCCACCAGGCAGAGAAGGGCGGCCAAGTCCGGCAACATATACGGCAGCCCCATCATCTTAAAGTCCAAGATCCTCGCAGCTGTGCTTGATCCCAGATCCCCGTCATCTGCTGTCTTAGTTGCCGAGTCTGCAGGAGCTGTGAGGAGGGTAGACTTTAATGTAAGTGACTGGGCTCTACGAAAAACTTCAGCTTATCACGGCATGTTCTGATATGAACAGGATCCCGAGAACACCAAAACAGTGTATCGTGGCTCAACAACACCAGTCAGTTGTGTCACTGTTGGAGGCCCGAATAACGGTACCGTCTTTGCAGGTGCTTGGGATAAATCGGTCTGGTCTTGGGACCTCAGCTCCAAGACCCCAGGGAAGAAGTACGCCGGCCATGCAGACTTTGTCAAAGCAGTCGTGTGTGCCAAGCTCGAAGGCAAAGACATTCTGATCAGTGGTGGCGCCGACAAGAAGATCATTGTCTGGGATGTCGTCTCCGGAGCTCGGCTCCACACACTCAAAGACGATGTCCTCAACATGCTCAGCATCCAAGACCTAGTGGTCGATCATGCAGCCTCTACCGAAAACGAAATCTCTCTCATCAGTGCGAGTAGTGACCCGCATATTCGACGGTGGAAGATTCGGACCGACGGCTGGGAGCAGGTGGTCGAGGAACTGCCTAATGCACCCGGCACGGAACGGCGGACAATTTTGGAGCACGAAACAACCGTCTACAAACTCGTACTCGACCACGACGGGGACGAGGTCGACTTGTGGACGTCGAGCGGGGACGGCACGGCCAAGTGCTTGTCGAGGATAAAGAACTTTACCTGCGAGGACAGTTTCCACCACGGAGATCATGTCCGTGCTGTGGCTGTCACGGACCAATGGGTGATTACAGCTGGGAGAGACGAGGATATCAAGTTCTGGGATCGGGTGACGGGGAAACTGTACTGCTCTCTTCTGGGGCACTATGATGAAGTCACCGAACTGGTGCTCCTCAGGGATGCCAGCGGGTCAGCTGAAAAACTCTGCAGTGTTAGCATCGACGGCACTGTTCGGGTCTGGCCCTTGGACAAGCCAGGCCTGAATGCTCTGGTTGAGGAGCAGAAGAAGCCTGTCGCGGAGGAAAAGAAGGAGGAAACCAAACCCGAGGGTCTGCTGAGTGCAGAGGAGGAAGCAGAGCTCGCTGCGTTGATGGAGGATGACGATGAATTGTAAAACCTCAGAGCTAGATTTGGGCACGCCACCCCGGTTTGTTATTCGTATCGTTGGGCCCTAGGCACTGTGTTCCGGCGTCTGCGTGCTCTGTGGGCGCTCCAGAAGATTGAGCCGGCTTCTAGACCTGTTGTTTCAGTGTTCCCATCGTTCCACACGTGGTTCCTGGACGCCACCGGGTTTGATTGCGCGTGATTGCAAGGACTGAGCGTGAACTGCATGTTTCCGCTCAGCTTGACGGGAGGCTGCCTAGAGGCGTGATATTCGAGACGAACGGAAGCGCATGCGAAGTGGCTGGTAATAATGAAGTTTCAAGTCATCTTGAACTTCTCTCGAGGCTTACCATCCATATTCCCGGAAATGGCCGAAAGTCAGGAATATTGGCGCCACCACAGGTGTGTTTTGGAGCACTTGCATGTAGTATGCGTGATATGGGAGTGGCAAGCGGTAGTCTTCAGATTAATCAACGACCGATAGGTAGAACCGGCCGAGTCAGAGACAGATGGCTGAAGCCAGTCCAGGATCGAAGATGAGATGGAGTTGCATTGGATATAGCCCCCAGAGCCTTGTCGGCAGTTGTTACGGCGTAGAGAGACTAGAGTCAACAACGCCCCCGGAAAAGGCAAGGATACAGGTAGAGAGCTGTCAGTAAAATAAACTGCCGTTTGCCATTGCCTCGGAACAGCCAGAAGAGTCATCTAGGGCCCCTCTTTGGGTACCATGGTAAGATGGAGGTCTGAGTGTTTTTGACAGCCCAGATCTCTCCAGCGATTGGCGAACCACTGTCAGATGGAAGTTGGGAAGAGAATACAAGATGGAGGGCCCATCCCCGGATCGGGATTGCCCAGAAGCGCTATCTCACGGCGGGTCAGCCCTGGAGCAACAACGCTCTGGAATTCTCCGCTTTTTCAGTCAATCCCTGCATGGAACTAGCCAATGTTTCCCCTCATGTTCGACACCTCATCAAGCCGTCCACACATCGACACAAGACAGAAGACAAGACACCACGCATGTGGTGATCTTGCATGCTGTTCTGAACTGAGCTGATCTTGCCCCCTTTCTCCCGTCTGACAAAGCACATGCAGCACCCAGCAGCAGACAGCAGGAGCAGAGAAGCATGGTAGTGGCGTTGCATTGTCCCTCACCACGACATCCTCCTCTCACGGGCTGTTCCTGGCTGTCCCTTGGCCGTCTGACGATGAATTGGTGTGCAAGAGGCGCTTACGGAGACCCGCCCCAACAAGGTTTGAATCCCTCACACAACATTGTTAATGTGTTTCGTAGTCCAACGGCCAATCACGCCCGTGTCAATCCTCATGCTGGCACCCGGCTAGGTTCCGAAGGCCGGAAGACGTGTTCGTTTACGCTCGGCGGGAGGAGGAGAGGGTGGTACTCTCCGGACCACCGTGGGCCACCGTATGTGGTGCAATGGAAGCGAGTCTTCGAAGAGATGTCTGTCAGATTCACTGGCACTCGGAATGATCCTCCATGCTTGATGTTACTTGTTTTTCCCTGGTATGGATATTAGCTTCACCGAACTTGGTCTTGAACTGGTTGGGTAAACAGGTTCAGTTCCTTCCTTCCTCTGTTGTCTTTTCAGAATCCACGACCACTCAGGTTCATGTTTCTCCTCCGGGCCTCCGTTTGCAAGGCGCAACAAAGCGGCACTGGTGCTTGCAAGCTGGCAAACCCCCAAATTCTTTCTTAACTCTTTAGAAGCTGGGGAGCCAGACCCTACATCAGCCGGCGGTGTTACCCAGACTCTGGCCCGCTTGCTCTTGCTCTGCGAACTGGCCAATTTTGACCCAATCTTTTTTTTCAAGAGCAAGCCACCCCCTCCTGTTCTCGTGCTCTTTTCCTCTTTTACAACACTTTATTACTCTGGCGCATTTGCAATGCCCGAGCCTGATCTTTTCTGATTTTCTTCTTCACAAGCCACTGGCTGTTAAGCGACATCATTGTTGGCTGTTGGGCACACGGCAGGATCTGGGCTGCATCACAGATATAAACCGACTATTACGACTAACGAGGACCTTTTTCGACCTGCTGTTGCCTATTCCCTAGTGAGCATGGCATGCTGATAAGCCAAGTCGTTGCAACCATCGCCAGTACACACAACACAATTCACTGCGACTACCTGGGGAAAATATTTTCAACTCCAAAATGGCAGAGTTGCCAGCCTTGCCGGAGCTGAATGGGCGTCTGGTGGCATTGGAAGGTCCAGCAAAATTGGTAGCGACTCAGCTGCGCCTTCTTCCCGCCTCCCCTCAGATTCTTATCCTACCCGCCCTTCAAGATTACCTGGGAGATGTCAAGAAGGACGAAGTCCAAGATGTTACTCAACTGATTCACAGGGTACACTTGGCCGCCCAAAAACGACATGCTGAAGCCCTGGAGTTTTTGCAAAAGTCGACAGCCGAGGAAGGACGAATTGTTTTCACGCATGGAGGCACAGTCGGAGCACATGCTCTTTGCCTCTCAGCCATCAGCAGACACCAAACCAATGGCAATGTCGAGGAGGCTGATCTGATGTTTTGCCAACTAGCCAGCAAAGGTGCTGCTCACCTTGCTAGAGAAGCCTCTCGTCGCTCACAAGTCGCCAAGAATCTCGGTTCATCGATAGCGGCACTTGGGAAAGTCAAGGTTATTGCTAGCCCCAGATCCGCCACTCTAGTCCCACGACCGTTGCGTCTCAGAAAGGACACGTCAGATGGACCTTCGCCAAAAGAGACGGTGTTTGTTCAGGACAAAAGCCACAACCCTTTCGAAGACCCTGTAATCAGAGCAATGAGAGCGGCGGACCTGCTGGATAAGGAGACGGCTTTTCTGCAACCGGCTACCAACGAGGTTGATATGACCATCAGACTCATTGAGATCAAGAAGCGGAAAGTCGTCAGAAGGAGTATGAGTTTGTCTGTGGTGGACTCTGTCATGGGTAGCATTCTGGGATCTAAGGGGTCATCAGCCTCAAGTGACGAGGATACTGGGCGCAACGGGCTTACGTCACCCAACTCATCTTCTGGAAGGAATCTGGCACCACCACCAAGTAATCGACGAACACCTCTTCGAATTGAGATTCCCTCGCCATCTATTAGATGGACTGGGATTAGAGAGGAGCCCGCCGAGCACCACTCCGCTGCGACGGACAAGCCATCGTTTTCTCGACATGAGCATTTCGAAAATGAGCGACCACGGTCAGCAGATGACAAGTTGACTGCGAAAAATCACTCGAGTGGTCTTGGGAAGCATTTGGTGGACCATGATGATATGGGAGGTTGCCATCGCTTGGGTTTGTTTGAGCAGTGGGGCCAAGGTCACAACGCCAATCTCACTGAGCCCGATCACGAGAACACCGAGCCCGCGACCAACGAGAAAACATTTGAACCGGTGCTGCCACTTCGGGAGGATTTGGTAGTCTATCTCTCTACACCACAATTGGACGAATCATTGGATCTTGTTTTTCAGGGTTTCCAGAGGGGCGATTATTCGGATAGGATGCATATTCGAGACTCGGGCGTCCTGGAGAAGACCTACAACACCACGCGGAGAATGCTGGAGAACCTCAGCCCTTCATCTTTTACGGAAACGTCATCTGACAGAAGAAAGCATTCCTGGATTAACGGTGGGTTAGTTCACGGATTACCGACGCCAGGACATTCACCAACACCTTCCGAGGCACGGCCGGTTTCTACTGTTGAGCCGACTCAACGATTTTGGACCATACCTGTTGGGGAAGAGCCATCAGTCTTGACGCAAAACTCATTGCGATCGATTCTCACGTCTCAATGCCCACAAGCGAAGACTGGTCGCCGACCACGGTCGTCAGGAGATGGCTCAGTGACGGACAGTATTTGGGACCAGCTGTCTGTGGTGAGCCGCTATGTGAGGAAGGGTAAGGTTGATATGATATTGGGAGTTGGCGGTGAAGTTGGTGTCAGCAAAGCTCGCCTCAGCGAAGTGGTACGACTACTCGAGAAACTAGGGTGCAAAGACGGCGCCTCCCGAACAGGACGTGTGAGCCTTAGGTAGGCTTCCCAAAAAGATTTGTAGTCTGGTAGTTGTTAACCTCCCACAGAGACCTCATCGCCGGCGCAATGCAGGCTTATACGGCGCAACCCCTAGCGAAGCAAACTCGGAACAGCCCCTTCTCAGATCGGTCAGTGTTGGCGGCGCTAATCATCCCCTACATCGAGCGCTACCTCTGCGCCCACCCCAAAGTCCAGTTTCTCCTAATCGAATATCCACCGGAGCACCTCGAAACCATCCTAGCAGTTCAGAAGCTTATGGGCAACGAGATAATGAAGATAGCTGGCGTCATAAACGGCGACGCCTCCGCTTTGAACCGACCGTTCTCTCCACCTCCCAGTATCGAGGTCTACAGATCCTCTACCGCTCCTATGTCCCAAGAAGACTTTGGGAGCATCCTGGAGGCTTTGCTAGGATCCCCATCGTTTACCCAGGCAGACTACATTCTTCCTTCGCAAGCTAGCGAAGCTGATACCGCTTCCTTTCTCACATCTATTCACAAACAGCTGGTGTCTGTCTCTGATTTTTATACCCCTCCCAAGACTCCCATTAGTGAGATTGACTCGATAACGAGACCGCCAGCAGCGAAAAAATCTGTCTACCCAGCATTAATCATCAAGGCGGCCAGAACCCAAACCACGGAGGAATACCAGCAACAAACTAACCACCCCAGACATGACTCGATCGCCTCATCGGGACTCGACACCCCGCCAGCCTCTCCCGCAGAGTCGTTTTGCCCGAGTGGGCTCAGACCGCCGATACATAGAGACTCTTCGGCACTGTCACAAGGCATCATGTCGCCGAGGAACGTCACTCCAATCTCGAGAAATACCACCCCGACTCCACACGGCGCCCATCCGTTGACGGCACAAAAGCAGCAGGAGAGGAACTGGGGTCGGCCAAGGGGGAATGCTGTCCAACAGCAACAATACCCGAGGCCTTATGGTTTCTCGACTGGGATAGCATCTTCTCAGACCTTGAGCCACATCCCGAATCACGGACAGAATCAGCTGAGGCAGGTGGCTACGTTATCGCATCTGCCGATGACGTATGATGAAGATGACGAGGAGGAAGATGAGGAGGAGAGGAGGTTGATGCCGATGTATCTGAGGAGACGGCGGGAGCAAGGGGGAAGCGGGACAGGAGATAGTAAGAAGGCTTTGAAGTGGTTGGGGTTGGCTTAACTAGAGGTCTCCCTTACTTTTGCGTTTTTTATTCTGATTTGTGTGGACGAGCGACGGGTGCATAGCAGGCAAAGGAATGGGGTTCTTTCTTTTTCAGGCGTTTCGGGGCCGGGCTGGGGGAATAGAAGATGGTTTGAGTTTGGGGAGGTGATGATACCACGTGTTTCTTCTGGGCTTTTAGACTGATATGGTGTGTGAGGGTTCCGACAGGACTGGACTGGACACGCGAGGGAGAGAGTAAACGAGTAGAGAGGATCTGGACAGCTGGATCTGGTGTTTGGGTAGAGGGTACTGTACTACATACTAATAAATCCGGGGCTGCTGTGGTGAGGTTGTCACCGACAGCCGTGATATCAAACTGTTCTTTCACAACCTAGGATTTCTTGAAGTGTGATAATGTTCAAGTTGCTGTTCGTTTCTCACGATTCTGACGAACCCCTGATTCGTTGCCCTGTAGATGTCTTGCGAGTTTATTTCCTTTCCTAATTAACGCTGCGGAGACAATGTCATTCTCGCAAGGCAGATTTTGGGAGATTCAATTCGCATTGAGATTCAATTAATGCGGGCTGAAAGGGCTTACTAAATTCCCAATCAAAATTGAGAATCTCGGGTTATCTAGTGGGGCGCGAACATTGTCTACATGATGTGGATTTATCGGTAGTTTCGAATGTGTGCTGGTTTGCAAGTTTGGCACGCCGTTGGTCGTCAGTCTGCAAAGAGAAGAAACTCCATCGAACAGTTGGAAACACTTTTCATTCGATCCTGCTTGAAAAGATCGGACGATGCGCCTCCGCGCCTCTCTTCCAATCGCTTCAGTAGAAGGTGATCTGCGACCGGGAGAAGGGCGGTTGGCGATCCTCTCTTGCTGCTGTTGTGCTTGTGCAAGCGAACCCCAAAAAAAGGCAGCGAACCAAATGGGGAAAGGGCTGAAACGATGAAACGAAACGTCTTTTCTTCGGAGGAAGAGCTGGGGTAGGGGTGTGGGATACTTCGGCGGTACCGGAGCCTATAGGGTGTTGAAGGGGAGGTGGAGAGGTATCGCCAAGGTACATACATATATAGACGCTAGGGATAGCTGCGTTTTGGTGTTCTTGATGATGGGAGATACACTAGATGATAAGAAGGTGGTGAACAAGATGCTGGGGAAACAGAGGAGAAGAGAATGAATAGATTGTGTCAATAGGTTCTTTGTTCGTTAGTTTTGAGAGGTCTCCATGTTGGGTTATGCAGCAGTGTGGTACGTAGTATGTACGGAAGGGCGGAAGATGACTTGAGCCAAGGAATTGGAACAGCTGTCACGTCTGGATGGAGGCAAGGGAACGGACGAACCGCGTTCACAATGGGGGATATGGAACGTGGCTCGGGAATAGAACAGAAAATTTGCGGTTTAATATTTCTCAATTACCACAAGATGACCGGCTGGGGAGGTTTTACAAAATGCGGTGCACGAGCTTGCCGTCATAAGGGAAGCTGTGGTCAGCTCGTGAGCAGTGCCACTGTTGTTGGTGAAGAAGGGTTCAAGAATGATCGCCTGAGGTGTTTGTGTGAGAGGGGCCCCATGCTCGCTGCGGGCCCCTCCACAGCTGGCAAGGCCCCCATTTTTAGCGGAAACCTCGATTGGAAATAAGGGGCTGCTCCCGGGGAGGCGCAAACGAAGCGGCTTCATTCCAAAAAAACCACCTGAACACTTTTCCTGATCTTACTTCCAGCCAGAGAGAGGGAGACTTCTTACAGTGTTTTGCTCTCTCTCTTCTTACGACTTCTCTTTCTCTTTTTTGATGAAGTACATCCAACCCAACCTGACGATTTTCCGTTCTTGACACGACACAAGACACACCGATTTCCACAATCGCACACCCCCTTTTAGCAGAAGCACGTTTAAGCATTACGGCGCCCGCCATCAAAGCCAATTCGATACGGAAGTCAACCCGCCTTTTGCCCATGGCAATAGAGCTGCGCGCGTGAGCAAATCTACGAGAGCAATCATTCCGACTTTGCTTTCGCCAGGCGATCTATAGAACGTGGCACCGCAACCCCGGTGACGAAACAAGGCGAGGGTTGCGTGGGCGGTATCCAAGGACATCGGCAACGTCACCATGTCGACAGCTATCGAGGAGACGGTCAAGTCTCCGGTCGTGGAGGTGAAGGAGGAGCTTCTGCAAGAAACGCCGCTTTCTCCTGTAGAAGAGAAGGAGACGGTCCAAACCCCAAAGGTGGCGCCACCACAGCTGGAGCAGAGGCCACCATCAAGGGACTCCGACAAGGACACGGTACGTCAACTCTTTTTGCTTGCTTTGGTGACCCGAGCTGGTTCGGTCTTGCATGGGCCACCCCAAATCTCTTTCTGCCATCTCCCGATGACACCGTCACACAACCTCAATGTCGTACTAATTATTGCTGCAACGAATAGGACACCTTTGAAGATGCCGTCGAGTCCGGCGAGACAGGCTCGGTCCGGTCGTTAACCAAGCCACAACCGTCCGTCGTCAAACCCCTTCCCGTGGAGGAGGAAGTCGAGTCCGACTACGAAGAACCGGAATCGCCAGTTGCTCCGGCTCGGCAATCTGTGCTCACCGTCGATGGCCCTGCCGATGTTGTCGAAAAGCCGGAATCACCGACGACGACCGATAACAGAATATCGCGCCGCTTCTCCCGTGTCTCTCAAGCTTCGGCTGGCTCGCTTGACAACGTGAACCTAGACGACGATTCAACTCCAACGGCCGCCACTCAGTCAGCCAAAATCGCCGCTTCCGTCCCCGCCGCTGCAGTAACTCAGGAGGTTCCCGCCGCGGCGAGTACCGAACCTGTGGCCACAGAGAAGCCCGCCCCCGTCCCGGAGAAGGCGCACACTGCCAAAACTATGTCTTTTAGCAGCATCAGCATGCCCTGGGATACTCGGTCAAAGAGCCCACCAGCTGCCTCTGCAGCACCGCCGTCGCCAAATCCTGTTCCGGCTGCTGCTCAAGCGCCAACGGGCCGGAAGTTCAACAGCCCCTTTTCATGGCTCTCGAGAAGCTCGACCAAGGTCGAGACGCCAGTTCCACCAGCACCTTCCACGAGAAGGAATACAGCTAGCTCGGTCGCCACCATGGCGAGCAACCCCGAGATGATGCTGAGCAAGCTCGACGAAGACGATGAGACTCGGGCGGTCGGATCGAGGAACAGTCTGAAGGATCGGTTCAAGGCGCTGCGGATGAGAGAGGAGGCGGGGATCCCTGGTCTGAACGGGGAGGATGATGGTCAAGGCAGTGAGAATGGCGATGCCGATACGATTACGATTCCAAAACCACCCCCCTCGCCGCTGCCGCAAAGCCCAAGCCGGGATCTAGCCCCAGGTACCGTCGCCGGTATCAATGCTGGGCCTTCTGCCATGGCTGATACCCCGGTTGATTGGGATCTCTGGCAGGCTGTTGTCTACGAGGGTCCTGCTGCGGTGGCTCGGACGAGTGCCGAGGAGCTCAATAAGGCGATTGCTACCGGCATTCCGAGCGCCATCCGCGGTGTCATTTGGCAGGTGTTGGCACAAAGCAAAAACGAAGAGCTGGAGCTTGTGTACCGGGAGCTTGTTGCTAGGGGAACTGAAAAGGAGATTAACGGCACCATCAACGGAAGCACCAAGGACTCGGCTTCGTCCGCCTCGTCAGTTAATTCGGAAACCGCCTCTACTGGCGGCGGTTCCTCGCCTACCGACAAGGAAACCGACTCTATCAAGTCGGCCGCTGCTGCTGCCGAGCGCAAGAAGAAGGATAAGGAAGATCTTGCCCAGCTACAGAAGCTGGAAAAGGTGATCAGGAGAGACCTGGGTGCTCGAACAAGCTACTCCAAGTACGCTGCCGCTCAAGGGCTTCAGGAGGGCCTGTTTGGGGTGTGCAAGGCGTATGCGCTGTTTGACGAGCCGGTTGGGTACGCACAAGGGATGAACTTTTTGATCATGCCACTACTGTTCAACATGGCGGAAGAGGAAGCGTTTTGCCTGCTGGTGAGGCTGATGAATCACTACCAACTCAGGGATCTGTTTGTGGCGGATATGCCGGGGCTGCATTTGCGGCTGTTCCAGTTTGAGAGGCTGCTGGAGGATCTGGAGCCGGCGCTGTATTGCCACTTGAGGAGGAGGGGGATCACGCCGCATTTGTATGCCACGCAGTGGTTTTTGACGCTTTTTGCGTATAGATTCCCGCTGCAGCTGGTGTTGAGGATTTATGACTTGATCCTGTCGGAGGGGCTGAGTGCGATTCTGAGGTTTGGGATTGTGCTGATGCAAAAGAACGCGGCGAACCTGCTGGGGATCACGGACATGGGTGCGTTGACGACGTTCTTGAAGGATAGGCTGTTTGATTTTTACATTGATGCCACTCCGTCGACGAATTCGATTTTGGAGAATGGGTTCTTTGGGAGCAGCAGCAGCAGTCTGGACAAGGAGGTGTATAGGGCTGATCAGCTGGTGAGGGATGCGTGCGAGGTGAAGATTACGCCCGAGATGCTGCAGGCGTACAAGGTGGAGTGGGAGGAGAAAACGAGGGCTGAAAAGGAAAGGGAGCAGGAGCTTGAGTCGCTCCGGTCGGCCAATGCGAGCTATGCGAACAGGGTGAGGAGGCTGGAGGAGAGGATCGAGGCGCACGATCGGGAGCAGGCGGAGTTGGCGACGGACTTGGTCAAGACCAAGGTGGAGAACGAGGAGCTGAAGGATGAGAATGAGAGCCTGAGGGGGCAGGTGAAGGAGCTGAGGATTGTGATTGAGAAGCAGCCGGAGGAGCTGGAGCAGGCGTGGGAGTTGGAACGGGGGGATCTGATGAAGAGGAATGAGAAGGTGCATGAGGAGAATGAGAGGCTGGAGAAGGAGCTGAAGGACTTGGAGGAGGAGTTGGTGGCTACCAAGGTGCAGTATGCTGAGGTATGTTTTCACCCCTTGTTTCCCCTGTTCTGAGGATGAAGATACTAACATGTGGCGAATAGGTCAACTCTCAACATGAGACGCTGAAGCAAAAGTGGAAAGAGTTAAAGAAGCAGTTTGACAACTAAGCATGGCATATTTGGCTTTAAAGGGGGGAAGAAGAGAAAGGATATATGTATCAAGAAGGTGTAACACCAAAAAAGTCATTGTGATTGTTCTTGTTGTTGTTGTCGTTAGGTAAAGTGGGCAAAAGAAAGGGAGCATATGGACAGGAATGGTACGAGGTGTCTGGTTACCAAACAATTATAAATAACATAGCAATGGAGGGGTATCTGCATAGTCGTCAAGTAAGATGGGATGGGGGACACGCTTGCAAAGCAGCAGCAGCAGCAAACATAGAATTGATAGGCCTGAGGCCTGAAATGTGGGATTAATATCAGGAATTGATAGCCTGGTTTGTTTGGTTGTGTTTTATGTGAAGACTTTGCATTTGTCTACTTTGACTTTTGCCAGCACAAGACACGATTGCGAAGCGTTTCTGTTTTGTAGGGAAATGGTGTTGAACTAGGTATAAGTTCAGATTGTTTGATTATTCATGATGGAAACTGGCAACCATTAGCCGGCCAAGCTTTGCGCTCTCAGAGTCTCGAACCTGGCAGCAGATATTAGATATTATTTGAACAAAAGAATTACTCGTCATCCTCCCCATCCACCTGAGCTCCTTCTTCACCACCCTCCTCCGTCGTGGAAGCGCCCTTATCCTTTCTCTTCTTCTTCTTGTTCTTCTTTCTCTTCTTCTTTTTCCTCTCCCCCTCAACTTCCGCCTCCTCGCTTACCGGCGGCGTTGCCGACTGACCACCCTCCTCTTTCTCACTCTTCTCATCTTGCTGTCTACCCACTACCTCAACCATAGCCACATCCTCCATTCCACCACCACCCTCCTCTGCTCTCGGCTTCTCAGCATCAACCTTTACTTTCTTCCTCCTCCCCACCGCCAACGACGGCTCAATCCCGGTGCGTGCCCGTTTAGGTCTCCTCCCTACCGCGCCTTTGCCAAGTTCTTCCTCACTTTCGCTCTCGTCCTTTTTTCTCTTGGCCTCTTCCTTTTGTCGCTGTGCGTTTCTTCCGAGAAGTTTCTTCTTGAGGTCCTCGGTTGCGTTCTGGTGGGCGGAGGGGGTGGGTTTGGTGGTGGTGGTGAAGCCTAGGCCTTGGTTTGGTGGGGGGATGAAAGAGAGGTCTTTGTCGTCTTGGTTGGGGGTTGGCGACTGGTGAGAGGGGGAGGGGCGGGTGATGGAGGAGAAACTTCTGGTTGGGGGGGCGGTGGTGGTGGGGGGTTTGCGAAGGTGGTGGTGGTGGGAGAGGGAGGAGGTGATTGTGGATTGGCGGGAGGTGAGGGAGAGGGAGAGGGAGTTGAGGATGGAGGCGTATTTGTCGGTGGGGAGTTTTGGGTTGGTGGGGGGTTCGGGGGGTGGCATTTTTTGAGAGGGTGGGATGGGGTGATGAGGGGTTGAGAGGGGGTTTGGTGGTGATGACGGTGAGGTGGTGACGGTGAGTTGGTGATTGTGAATGAAGATGGTGAGATGGTGAGGGTGTGAATATGCGATTGAATGAGAAGCTCATCAAGGTGTTCGAGGTGAGCTGTTATCGGATATTATTTTTGGGTGCTATCGGGAGGGAGAGTTTGATTGGTGGAGGGTGGAAAGTGGGATTAAGGCGGGCTGCGGTAAGTGCATAGACTCATGCAGGCACGGGTCACGGTATGCAAGAAGCGAATTCAAGATGCAGGTACTGAATTCATAGCTCAGTAGGTCTCGACTCGACGCTGACGCCGAGGATAGAGTGTTGCTGGGAAGCAGGATTTATGAAGTCTAGCTCCAGTACCTGGTTGAATAGAAGTCTTGATTGTTTACATATTGTCAATAGTCGACAGTTTTGTAAGGCAGCTACCTAACAAGCCTCAAAGGATACGTTGTATCTAGGCTTTCGAATGTAGGAATACTGCCCTTCTTCGATCCAGATGGACGCACCAGTATCTGTCCATTGTGTATTATCACATTGACCGTTACCCACTGCGTGCTCAGAATTCTCAGTGTGAGAAACTGGTGAGCTTTGAGACCCAAATCTCGAAGGAGACTTCAAATGACCTTTTCCATCCAGCTCCCGTGTGACTTGAAAAATGAGATGTAGTGGACAAGGGCAACTAGTGTGATCCTTGACGGCAGATCATGGGAATGAAACCGGGATTCTCAAATGCCATGATTCAGTACCGACGACCATCTCTCTCCACGGGAAGGCTGACAGGTGTGGGGAGAGTCTATCTGATCCGGGGACCGATCTTCAGGTCCAGGGCACTGATGTCATCGAGCCTGGTTCGTCTGATAGCGTGTGATTCTGCGATTTGGCATGTCTATACGCCTCTGGGCGCTCAAAAAGGGCTCAGGGCATGGGCAAAGTTAAGAAATATGGTAATAGGAAGCCAAACCTATTTATATATCGAAGCCGCGGAAGTCGACTCCCGTCTCGCGTCTCCGTGCGCCGAAAATCTAAATCGGGCACGGGCCGGCCACAGCGGGTCTGGCAGGTGTCGGCTCAACCTCACGGCAGCTCTCGCGGCGGTCGGCAGTCAGCGATTGGTTCGGTTATTCCCGGACCTATCGCAGCCCAAGTGCAGCTCCCAGCAACCTGTTCTTGGCTGCCGGTCTGTTGGTTGGTTCTGCCCCCCTTGGAGCGTCATTTCGAAAAGTGATACAGGGACCCCAAATTGACCAACGTCAACTTTAACATCGCCATATCCCATCCAAACGCTTCGCTGCTCTCCCGTCCGAAGCACATCTCCCCTCCACACACCACCCATCATGTTCAGACTCGGTCGCAACCGCGCATTGGCCTCGGCCTTTGCTGCCCCCAAGGTATGTCGTTGGCGCCAAAATTGATTCTGATCCTGATCTCAGCGCAACCGGTGAACCCGAAACTAATTTGTGCCCGCCCGCTTGTTCTTCACAGATCTCCCCCGCCCCCAGACTCCCCAGCTTCGCTCAGCAACAAAGGAGAGCGCTCAGCATTCACGAATACCTCTCGGCCGACCTCCTCAAACAGGTGAGAACATGCCAGATGTGGACCCCTCGAATTGGTCCCTTATCGCAGGCACCGTATCTCCAAGAGAGTCATCCCGCTGATCTCCGCCGAACAGTATGGCATCGATGTCCCCAAGGGCGCCGTCGCCAAGTCTGCCGCCGAGGCTGAGGCTGTTGCGAAGTCGATCGGCAGCGACGATATGGTCATCAAGGCCCAGGTCCTCGCCGGCGGTCGTGGCAAGGGTACCTTCGATAACGGCCTGAAGGGCGGTGTTCGTGTCATCTACTCCCCCACCGAGGCCAAGATGTTCGCCGAGCAGATGATCGGTCACAAGCTCGTGACCAAGCAGACGGGCGCCCAGGGTCGTCTCTGCAACTCTGTCTACATCTGCGAGCGCAAGTTCGCCCGCCGCGAGTTCTACCTCGCCGTCCTGATGGACCGTGGCTCCCAGGGCCCCGTCATTGTGTCCTCGTCGCAGGGTGGCATGGACATTGAGGGTGTCGCCAAGGAGAACCCTGATGCCATCAACACCACCTACATCGACATCAACGTCGGTGTGACTGACGAGATGGCCCGCGACATTGCCGTCAAGCTCGGCTTCAGCGAGCAGTGCATTGAGGATGCCAAGAAGGCCATCCAGAACCTCTACAAGATCTTCCTCGAGAAGGACGCCACCCAGATCGAGATCAACCCCCTCTCCGAGACCTCGGACCACAAGGTCATGTGCATGGACGCCAAGTTCAACTTTGACGACAACGCCGAGTTCCGCCAGAAGGAGGCTTTCGAGTGGCGCGACACCACCCAGGAGGACGCTGATGAGGTCCGCGCCGCCGAGTCCGGCCTCAACTTCATCAAGCTTGACGGTGATATCGGCTGCTTGGTCAACGGCGCCGGTCTTGCCATGGCTACCATGGATATCATCAAGCTCAACGGCGGCCAGCCCGCCAACTTCTTGGATGTCGGTGGTGGTGCTACCCCCGCTGCCATTAAGGAGGCTTTCGAGCTCATCACCAGCGACCCCAAGGTCACTGCCATCTTCGTCAACATCTTCGGTGGTATCGTCCGCTGCGACGCCATTGCCCACGGTCTGATCAACACCGTCAAGTCCCTCAACCTCAAGATCCCCATCATTGCCCGTCTTCAGGGTACCAACATGGAGGAGGCCCACCGTCTCATCAACGACTCGGGCATGAAGATTTTCTCTATCGATGACTTGCAGAACGCTGCCGAGAAGGCTGTGCAGCTCAGCAAGGTCGTCAAGATGGGTATGTCTTTTCTTGCTTTCCCAACTCAATCAAACTATCAGGCCCATGCTAACTTTTGTGTCTCACAGCTCGTGACATCGATGTCGGCGTCGAGTTCACTCTTGGTATCTAAACTAGTACATAAATTTTGGGGATTCCTAAAGGCTTGATTCAATAGACTGGGTGGGAAAGGAAAGGGGGGTCGGCGGTTGGTTTTCAAAGGGGACCAGGCCACACTTGTATTTTGTTGTCCTTTTTTTGCAAAGTATGTGTACACCATTTGTGTTCAAAGCGTCTTCTTTATTAGTCTGGTCTGTGGAAGAAGTGGTAATTTGCATGGCCTGCCTTTGTCATCGGGGGTAAAGGGGTGTTGGTGTGGAATGGAATGGCTTAGACTTTTACAATGTATTGTTCGTTGTCGTTTCAATTGTGTGAGGTATGAGAGATGCATGTGTGACTTGGGTGGGTGTGTCGTGGTCAAATCGGGCAAGAGGAAAGGGTATGTGTTGTCTAGGAGGTGATGGTGTCTGTACAATGGGGGAGGGGTGTTATAGCTGATGTTATATGATCGACAGATGACCAAACAACGGCAGAGGTACATGCCACATTCCCATCCAGCATTGGGTGGTCTTTTGCCATGCTAATGTGATGGATTCCGGTCTAGACCCTGCATCGCCATCACGCACGTCCTACCAACAGCATATTGATATTAAAAGCAGCGGCTGAAGCGCTTCGGTTTATGGGACGTGGGATGCCGGATGGTCGAGATGGGTCTGGAATCCCGGGGCAAAGTCCTTTTGGGCTTGCCTGATATAGGAAGGACGGGTAGATTATCCGTTTCATAATTGGAGAGAGGGGGTTTTGGTTGGCGGTTTGGGTGAGGGAAGGTTACCATCTATCTACCCCAACTTTTTCATCCCCCGCATTTTGGCACAGGCTTGGTTAGAAGGGTAGGATGGTGATTTCTTAGGGGGCTTGTCTACATTATTGGGCCATTCACCGCTGGACCGGTCGGGCGAAGGTGAATTTCCAAGCTTTTTGGGGGAGGATTTTGATGTTGTAAAACAACGCAAACAAGAGGGGGGCTGGTGAGACTTCAGGATGTCGAAGATGTTTCGTTCTTGAAAGCGAAAACAGAAAAACAGATAGAGAACATGTAAGTGATAAAGCTTTCCTAAGTAAATCGCTAACAAAAGATATACTGTGGATTCTGATATATACCATCCCTATCATTGGACGATACGATATTGATAGGTAATGAGTCTTAGGTCGAAGTCGGGATGGGATGGGGGCTGTGTGTGTTAGTCGAATGACTTGCCTTTCTTGGCAAGAAAAGAGAAAGAGACCCAACAATACACAGCTTACCTACATGCGGGCAACGCTCCGGATGTCGTGTGTGTGTGCCTGAAGCGACGAGGATGTTGCATGTGTTCCTTGTCTGTGCTTGTAGTGTACGCGCCATTCTGGCCTTATAATTACCCCCTTATATCCCCCTCGTTTCGATGGCATGGTTTGATGGTTCTACTATCTCCGAACTTCCTCCCAAAAAGAAAAGTGGCAAAGGCCTTCATCCACTTACACGCTGCAGTCCCACCATCCCCTCCGAATCCCGAAAGCCAAGAGAGGAAGTTTAGTCACAACTTTGCACCTACAACCCTGGAAAGGTGTTGTTAGTCATTTTTTCTGCTACCTATAACCCTTGGCCTGGTTGTTGGCTGCTTTTTTTTCTTTTCTTCGAGGACGAAAACTTTATGGGGAATTGTCAACAAGCAATTGTCTATATAAACTAGGACTCCTACCCTTCTTTTATTTATTTGTTTTTTATCATTTTATTTTACGCTTCAAAACAAAAGCCTCAAAGTTTGGAAAGATTGGACAACCTGTTCCTCACAACCAAACATCAACACCCGACCCTGGAGAACATTTCCCTCCCCCACAAAAAAACATGGCCTGCCCGTGCTCCCGCTGCTTCACCGGCCAAGGCCACTACAGCCCACGATCCGTCTCGCAACCCCAATACCAAACCCATCAACAACGCAGCAGCACCAACTCCCTCTTCAGCAAGCTCAAGAGAAAGTCGAGCTTCTCCAGCATGGCCTCCAGCACACCCCTTCTTCTCTCTCCCTCATCATCTCGAAAATGAGAGAACGTACCAAACACAACCAACTTTCCTGCAATCTCAGGTGTGACAAGAGGTTCGAACCCAATTTTCAGATCCCAACCCACCCACCTACTCAAACCAGAAATAATGTGTATCGAGGAACTTGAAGAAGAAGGGAACGGATATAAACAAAACACCGAGACGTCGCAGAAGGGGAATAACCCTTTTATCAATCCTCGGGGGGCGAAGGAGTACAATCCAAACAACAGCGCTGCGACAATAACATCAACAGCAACAACAACAACAACAACAACAACAACAACAACAACAACAACAACAACAACAACAACAACAACAACAACATGTAATCACTATCACACACCACACACAACCAACACCATATAAGCTCAACAATTCAGTCCCTTGGGGGTAACAGTTGACACAAAAGTAGGAATGGATGGCCCACATCATCACAAAAGATCCCAGAAACGGGCAATTCACTTTGTCGACAGTGAAAAGGAGGAGGAAAGAAGAAGAAGAAAGATACCCAAAAACCGCCAGGAGAGTCTTTTTTTTTCTTTTTCATTTCTTTTAGTCCCTTTCTCTTCCCCCCCCCCATCCGTTTTTCCTTTCTCCTTTCTCGCTAGCGAATGTTTTGGGTGGCCCTTTTTTTTTCTTTTCTTCTGACGAAGGGTTCATGATTATTGATGATGATAGATATAGCGTTTTTTTTTTTTTTTTTCGTTTTGGGGACAATTGGGCTAAATGGGGAGAATTTGGGATTGAAATAGTTTTAACTTTTGAGCAGTCTTCTCCATATCCAGCGGCGTTTTATATAGGATTTCTATAAAAAGAAAAGACGACAATATGTCAAGTCTAATTACTTGTTATGACCATCGTTTCCGTAGTGTCTGTCCTAAGTGATGCTCGGTATATTGTCATATCTCCCGTGCAAATAAGATCTGAAGTTATGCGATTCCTAATCAGCACAGACATCATCAATGGTTGACACATTTATAAAACCCTTCGTCCTATTTTTCTTACCCCTTTTCGCAGCAAATCACAGCAAGAGACAATCACACTCAGGAACATGACACATAGATAAGCCAGAGTTCCGTATTACTTAGACAAAACCTAGCTGTGTAATGAACCCTTGTTATGCCCAAACTCAAATCACCAAAAAAACAGAGACACAGACAGGACTTGACGCACACAAAAAGAGCTGTAGTAGGTAGTAGTAATGGCAGAAACACGACATCAAAGGAAATAACAAGAAAAAAGGCCCAACCGCAAACCTCCCTATTCAGTACTGTTCCTGTTTGAGTCTGCCTCTCCCCTCCCCTTGTGGTGTGCGCCTTCTGAGCCATGTTGGAGGGATTTATCCCCTAGCGGTATGCCTTTCACCATTTTCATGCTGGTGTCTCCTTCTGGCTGCCCAGAGTCGTATCTAAAGTCCAGCCAAGAAGAGCCACACAGCTTCCACATGGCGAATTCCATAACCACTTCATAAGAAGCACAACCAGCCCAACCAACAACAGCCCGGCGTACATTTCACACGGGCGGGGTAGACAGACAACCTTCCCTCACACACGGCTTCCGCAGGTCTAACCATATCCGGCCCATCCGATGCAAGAAAACCGTCCCAACGCCCCAGAAACAACAATGGCGCACAACGCTAAGGAGACAAAATCTATCATTTAGCAGCAGCCACCGGACTGGTTGTTGGAAACGCCTTGTCCAGGCGCCACGTTGACGTTCGCCTTGGTGTTGTTGGTGGCAATGCTGCTGCCCATGCGCTCCTTGATCTGGCGCGCCATGGTCAAGAAAGCCTGCTCGACGTTGCTGGCGTTCTTTGCTGATGTCTCGAGGAATGGGATGCCCAGGCTGTCGGCAAATTCCTACAAAATCACAACGAGTCAGCACGTCGCACAAGTTGGGAACCCCTTGAAGAGGAGTTTATCTGCGGTGGGGGCCAACAGCGGCCGAGGCATGTGATCCCGGCCGTTGCGGGGAAAGGTGAAGCATACCTTTGCGACTTGGTAGTCAACCACCTTCTTATCCGCCATATCGCTCTTGTTGCCAACGAGGAGCTTGTTAACGCCCTCGGTAGCATACCTGTCGATTTCTTGGAGCCATTGCTTCACGTTGTTGAAGCTGTCCATATCGGTAACATCGTAGACAACGCAGATGCCGTGCGCGCCACGGTAGTATGAGGAGGTGATTGTGCGGAAGCGTTCTTGGCCGGCAGTATCCCACTGTGAGGTTCGAGTTAGCCGGGCCTGCCGTGACATGCTGTTCTCCCAGGGTGACATACGATCTGAAGCTTCACGGTCTTGCCGTCGAGTTCGATCGTCCGGATTTTCTACCGAATATTAGCCGCTGTTGACTCGTTTGTGGCGTTGCTGTCTGGGGATGCATACAAAGTCAACGCCGATCGTGGAGATGTAGGACTCGGTGTAGGTGTCATCGGCGAACCGCAAGAGCAAGCAAGACTTTCCGACACCGGAGTCTCCGATGAGGAGCAGCTTGAAGAGATAGTCGTATCTGGTGTGATGTTAGAGGCTGTAGAGCTGTGGGGGTCTGGCTGCTAAGACCGCCGGGGGGGAGGAACTCTGATCGAGGCGGTGGTTAGCAGGCAAACAAAGCGACATGAGGGCGGCAGGCGGCAGGGGTGGTGGTGGCTTGGGCTCAACTCACTACTCGGGATTCATGGTGGGCAAATGCGATGGCGATGAGTAGATATCAAGATGAGGTCTCGGCTCGACGGTGGTGGTGATGGAGGGGCTCGGGATATGGTTCGCGGCGACAGTATTTGAGAGAAGGTTGATGATGTGTGGAAGGCAGCAGGTCGGTCGGCGTCTCTCTGGAAAGGCTGCGTCAGGGCGTCAGAACAACTGGGTGGACCCAACCTGATTGGATCGCTGGAGACAAAACGCAGGGGCCTGCTAGGGGGCGGCTCACGTGATACTTATCGGCACTGGGCGGTGTGGCTGAAGATGGATGCGGTGCTTCCTTTTTTTGAGGTCTTTTATTCTCGAAGAGTAGATGTGGCTTTTTCAAGTTGAAGTGGGAGAAGTTACAGTTTTGTGCCACTGTCAAGTGGCTGTCTTGCTCTCTTTTAGACAGCGGGAGCTTCCCATTTTGGGTTCTGGCAGCTGATGACGAGATCAGTCAGGCGGCACCGTCTGTTCCGCTGGTCAGGAGCTGCTCTTTTTCCTAGGGTATCGACATAAGCCACTGAACTTGCCGTCAACTTCCCACATGGCCAGCAAGACTAGCTGCCGGGTTCTTCAGGCGTGCCGTTGTATGTCTCGGATGGCTCCATCCCTTCTTTGCGTAGACCTCTTGTTCCCCAGTGGCTTGAGCCACATCACAAAGAATACAATATTATTACTGTTCTGAGCCTGTTTGATGAAGGACAGTTGCCTAGAGTACAACTGTTTAGACTTTCTCTTCACTTATCGTCTTATCCGAGAGCCCCGCTTCAAGCACAGCGCCTGGACCACACCGTCCACATGGCATATTACATATTATGGAGTCCGGCGCCCATAGCCGTTCATCGCCAACGCCGCAAAAGAAATACCGACACTGACATCATCTGACAAGCACCACCATCCCAGCACAACGCGCTATACACCACGAAAGCCGATCTACTGCGCGATTTGCTACACCCTTCGTACTCAACCGTCAATGTCTGCGCCGTCAAGAACAAGAGCTCTGCGATCGACATGCGCCTCAACACCATGGATAGCATCCACGGCTCCCACCGCCGGTAGACAGCTCCAACCACCGGCAACGACAGCAACCAAACCATCACAGCCAAACCGAACACTCTCGACACAACCAACCCAATCCTCAATAAACTTCCACTCCCACCCCCCACTATCCTTCTCCTCATCCTCCCCCGAGCCCGACCAAAAACCCCCAGATAAAGACCGCAAAGTCAAGCTCGGCAAAAGTAAGCCCCATTTCCCCCCTCCTCCCCTAACCCCCTCCTCCTTATTCCATCCAATCACTAACCTCTCCCCCTCTATCAGCCCTCCGAACCCTCCAATCCCACCTCCCCACCATCCTCCAAACCCCCCTCCCCCAGGAAATCCTCTCCCCCCAAATCAAGCTCCATCTCTTCCCCTCCACCCACCCCCACCTCCCCGCCGTCACCGGCCGCATCTCGTACGTCGCCGCCCTGTGGTCCTCCCCAATAGCATGGAACCGTCTCCCCCTCGTCGGCAACGTCCGGCTGGAGATCCTCTCGGAACGAATGATCAAGGACCCAACCTACATCAGCTCTTCCCCCATCTCGAGGCATACCCGCCCTAAAGAGGCGTTTGGGGAGCAGCTTATCGTGAGGTGGAGGACGACGGGCGGGAAGCAGAAACTCGGGAAAGAGAGTGGGAAAGAGAGGAAGTGGCTGCCGTGGGAAGGGAAGAGGGAGGAGGTGAAAGCGCCGGTGGGGAATGCGCAAGAGGTTGGGAGCGGGAAGGAGTTTACGGGGCTGTTCATCTTTGATTTTGATGGGGAGGGGAGGATTATCAGTCATACTATTGAGCATGTTGAGCATGGCGGGCAGTGGGAACGAGGGGTGGGGGCGAAGGTGGTGGGGCTGACGGATTGGTTGCTGGGCGGGTTTAGAGGGGGGGAGGCGCCTTGTCCTGCGTTTGCGGGGAATAGGGGACGGTTTGGAGGGGAGGAGAGGGGAAGGTGAGAGTGAGAGGAGGATGGTATAACACTGTATGATTATGATGTATTTGAGTATATGAATGGCGTGCTATTTGGGAGTTAGATATTAAGGCGTAAAAAGGGCGAGGCTATGGCAAGGCAAGCGGTTACGTGGCATTCGGAAAGGAAAGGGGTTATGTGTAGAAGTCTGGCAAGTTCAGGGGTCAACGAAGATACCACTCTCCTCTGTTCATACCACAATCATGGTAGATATCAAAGCAAATCGCATATATTCAATTAAACATAAGCCAAAATGCCTCCCAGGACACGGATATGTTGGATATCCCACCACCCACCTCACCACGCCTCCTTATGAAAGAACAAAAGAAACAACAAACAAATGTTGTATTTGCCTGTCCCCCCCTCCTCCCAAACCCTCACCATCATCACCACCCTAAGCAGCAGTCGTATCCCCACCCATCTCCCCGCTCAACTCCCTTGACGTCGTGCCCCTAGCCCTCAACCCCTCAGCCTCAACCTCGATCCCATTCCCATTCCCCGCGTAATCCCCATTCCCATTCACTTTCTTCCCACCAGCCCCATGAACCCCATTTACCTTCTTTTCCTTCCCCCGGCCACTCCTAGCAGCAAGATAACCATCCAACGCCTTCCTCGCCGCCTCCACCACACCCCTCAGCGCCTTGGCCGTCTCATCATCATCTTCTTCTTCCTGGTCATAACGGCGAGAACCATTCATCCCCAACAGCTCCCGGATGTGCATGTTCAGAAACATCCCGTCAAGCTGGGCAGGCGCCATATCCCTCGCCCCCGAGATCCGCCCCTTGCATGCGATAGAACCGCAGAAGCAGTCAAACGGCTGGGCCATGGCGTACTCGGTGGAGGGGTAGAAGAAGGTGAGCTCCTCCCCGGCGCGGAGGCCCTTGGGGCCGGCGAGGACGACGAGGTTGGCCGTGTCGAAGAGGAGGGAGGGGTCGCACGAGTGGTTGATGTACAGGAGGTCCGAGTTGAGGTTGAGGTGCGAATCGGTCCCGCACTGCACGGTTGCGTAGGTCGGGGCCGGGGCGGGGGTGCAAGGGGGGAAGTCGAGTTTGGCGAAGAGGCCGAAGGGGGGGAGGGAGACTCGGGAGATGGATTTGGTGGTGAAGGAGCCGTCGGAGGCGTAGATGACTTCTTGGATTTGGGGGTGGGAGGGCTGGACCCAGGAGGGGGTTACGTGGGACATTTTTGATGGTTTTGGTTGGGGAATACCGGGGAGATGGTGTGGTGTGGTGTGGTGTGGTGTGGTGTGGTGAGGGCGGCAAGGTTGGTGATGGTTGGTATATGGTGTTGAGACGAGAAACCCAAACAAATGAAGCAGATAAGAAGTTCAAGAACTATCTTGAAGAGAGAGAGAGAGAGAAAAGAAAGAAAAACGTAATAACAATCGAGGGCATATACTCTTCCCTTTTTAAAAAACGGTCAACGCCAGCACAAACCTAAAACCCACTCTTTGTCCAAACATCCCACTCTTGTTCAAGGTGCATCGAACTTTCGGTCGTGCTCGGCTTAGAGGAGCGAACACCCCATGACCGGGATGATGGTAGCCAGCAAGTGTGGACACCACTGACCGTGGGTTTTACCAAGGTAAAAAAACCGACAAGCGAGAGAGTATGAAGGAAAAAGCATATGACAAGCCGCGTGTCCAACGAACACGCGCGCGCGATTTCTCATCCGCCATCAAAGTATCCATCATATGTCAGATATCTCGTTGTTCTTCCACTCTTCTTGCCCCTCTTTCAACCCTGCTCCATAGAGCTAAAGGAAAAGAGGGATAACGCTTCAGACAGCTTCAAAGCTAAGAGAAAGCTGATCGCGATGCTGCAACACCAGATCAGCTCTTAGTACCAAGAGCCTCAGCCAACACCAAGCCGGCGGGGTTGCGGTGTTTTTGTCCCCAAAGCCTCCGTAGGGCGGGGTTTCTCCGGCTTTCCGGCATTCTCTATGTAGGTCGGTCCCAAGTGCCGCGGGGAAAAAGATGAACCATGTAGACAAGTCTCCTCTTCCACCATGAACTGAGAATGATCCAAGAAAGGAAAAAAAAAAAACAGGCGATGTTATAACCATGCGGATATGATGTGATAGGTTTCAACCTATAAGAAACGACCGGATTGCCCAAAATGGATTATAATGCGGATATACAAAGACCAACTCCAGCTATTATAGATGGCTTGTAAATAACGTAAGATAAATTGATTATAGTAAGAGGAAAGTATCTATAGAGCTAATAAAATATAAAAAATATCTATATATCATATAGCTTAAACTAAAAGCTTAGTATACCCCACTATAGTATCTTAATAATTTACTACCCTTAAAAATAAATAATACCTTTATTATAATAATAATTATTATCCTTCGA
Organism: Triangularia verruculosa; assembly: GCA_033296885.1. Taxonomy (NCBI): domain Eukaryota; kingdom Fungi; phylum Ascomycota; class Sordariomycetes; order Sordariales; family Podosporaceae; genus Triangularia; species Triangularia verruculosa. The sequence goes on along the minus strand of MU864017.1, from coordinate 373 downwards.
TCCTCTTTACTATAAAAATACTTTACTAACTAAGATATTTTTCCTCTTATTAAAATTTATATTTTTTTTTTCATACTTCTTATTATAACTATATCCTTACTATATTAATTTCTATATTAATATATACCGCTCCCTTTTTTATTATATTTATTAATACTTATTTCTTCTTCGCTTTTATTATTTATTTTATTAATTGTTTGCTGCGTAGCCTTATAGGCCTGTATTACAGCGCCTATAGGGGAGCTACAGCAGACTATGCGCTATAGCAGTGCGTAGCAGAAGCGGAAGAAAGGAGGGGTACGACAGCAGTGCTGAAGGAAGCAAGGCCACTGTACTACAGTGGGCAAAGTACTGCAGAATAAGCTATATTGCT
>MU864016.1:0-84953 GCA_033296885.1 Triangularia verruculosa | reverse complement strand
TACCCCCCCCCCCCCCCGTCCACTCTTACACAAACCCGGCCCCCCCCCAAGGGAACCACCATTGGTGTTTAACGGGCCCAACCGCTTTTTTTGGCCGCCCCCCCCCCCCCCCCCCCCTGTCTGCCCAGTGGGACTGGATGCGCCTCGAGCCGAACGTCATGCAACCCATAACGGGCATTATTATCCATCCCCTCCCCTCTGCCACGCCCCGATGCTCTCTTCTCTTCTGATTATTTCTCCTCCACCAAGGTCTCACCTGTGGATATCTTCATCTACCATCACGACGCTGTTGCGTGTGTGTCCCGCTCTTTCTTCTTTCTCTTCTCGCAGCTGAACATAGTCACTCTTTGATCTTGCCCAACTAGCTTGGCTGCTTACATTCTTTTTTTTGGGAGAGAGATTTGGTTCCATTCTTCGACGACAGTATAATCTGGTTCATTATACTCGACTTTTACAACAGCTCCTTTTTACCCTTTCCACACATACACTTTCGACTCGTCTTTCGTGTTCTGGAACTCGCTGCTTCAACGGCCGGCCACTCGCTTTCTGCCACATACTTCAAGCTGCCCATCCTGAGCGACCCTCACCACCGAAAAACGAACCGACTTTCCATTCTTATAGCAGCAAGTTCTGCTGTTCCTTTTTTGAACAACCTTCGATTCTTGGGACATGCCGCCTGGAAAAGACAGCTGGATCTGACAAACACGACTCAGCACACTTCTCCTCGACTTCTTTTTGGTAAACCGAATAGACGGGAAAGACACAGCCTGTGAAATTGGATTATGATGTCTCCAACTATTCCGATGAGGGGTCAAGCCGGCCCCTATACCCCCACCACCGACGCCATGGATCGTCGTGAATATGGCGTCACAAAGAGCAGAAAGCCAACCTCGACCGGCGGGGGGCGAGCGTGGAGTGAGGAGGAGGTATGTCCATGATGGTGGTCGCAGGAGTTGGAACCACAACTGCGTACTAACACGGAAGGTGTAGGAGCTCTACCTTCTTCAAACGCGCCTCCAAAAGATGCCTTATAAGCACATTGCCGCTCACTTGAAGAAGACGGAGTTGGCGTGCCGCCTTCACTATCACCAGCTTAGCCATGGCAGTAACCGCCGCAAGCGTACCACGTCTTTGTCTTCTGGGTCTTCGAATAGTGGCCATTCTCCCCCGCTCCACGGCTCCATTCCGTCGCCCATTCGTGAGCATGACGATTCGCCCAGCCGGTCTGCCTCTCCTCCCGGATCCGCAGGCTCTTATGGTTCGATTAGCCCGACAGGTATCCAGCTTCCCAGCATCATGACGGCAACCGCTTCTGCAAGCTCGTCGCCGCGCTTGCCGACCATTCTTCCCAAGCCCTCTTCGATGAAACTTGCTCTCGCTTCGATCGGTGGTCCGGTTTCCACGGGCACTTCATCGCCGACAGCGCCTCGCGGATACCCCACGCCTCTGCATGATGTCCACCCGCATAGCGCCCCCTTGACGGCACCCTTGGGCTACCGTGGGTCCATGACACCGACCAACGCTGCCAAGCCGTACCCGTCATACACCTCCAACAGCGGTCCCGTACCCCATGGACCAGGCCGCTTGCGTCTCGACTGCTCTGCACTCCCCCCGCCCCCTTCATCGGCTGGTCTGTCTGCAACCCCGTATTCCGCCAGCCACCCGGTTGATATGGGCAAACTGAATGCTATTTACAATGCTCACCGTGCCTCCTTCTGGGCTAGCATTGCTGCTGAATACGGACCTGGCGCCAACCCCGTCGTGTTGGAGCAAGCATGGCGCGGCAACAGTCCCATTACTAGCACTAGCTCGCTTAGCCTGGGCATCGCCGCTCATACGCCCATCACGCCCGTTGGTAGCCCTGATGATCACTTTTACAACGGACAAAGCAAGCCCGATAAGACAAGAATCAGCGCCATTCTTGGCATTGACGCCAACCCAAGAAGTCCCAGAGAGAGGGAAATGGTAAGAAGACTGGAAGAAGAGAGGTGTTCGGTAGGAGTGGTTGGCGCTTGAGTTGATGGCATCTTCATCTCGGTGATCAACTGCTTCGATGAGCACCGTTGGTGAGACGGGACTTCTGAGCTTCTTTAGTAGCTTCATATTACCTTCTCTTCTTTCACAATCTTTTTGGGGTGATTATTTGGGGTGTTTGCCATTTTCTCCCCGTCTCTTTCTCTCTTCCCCGACTTCGCGAGGCAACTGGGCGCTCATGGGTACGGGGTTCGGATTGGGCGAAGGCTTCACTTTGCACTCGCGGTTTTCTTCCTTTTTGGCGGTTGCTATTCCTGCATTACTCGTTGTTGTTGATGCTGTTGTTATTGGCGTTTTGCATGTCTGCTATGTTGTGTGCCGGCCAGTTGAAGTTAGGTTGTCGGCTTTCGCAGGCCGCGATGTCGAGTTTTATACAATGACCCTTCTCCCTTGCTTGTTTTCCTTCTTTGGCTTGGCAGGTTGATGGTGGAGGGAGTCTATGACTGGAAAAGGATGGACGGATTCTATGGACGACGGATGAAGTGATGACATCAACAGGACAACACACTTTGAACCAGCCACGATGACAACACCCACACAGGCGCGATTATCACTGGACCTATCGGCACCCGCCGTGTGAGGTGCTCTGTCTTTGTACTTCTTCTCACTCTTGTTCTTTCTCCGGAAGGTTTACATGATGTTCAGCAATGAGGCGGATCTGCATGTCCTTTTGATTTTCTTTTTGCTGTTTTTTTTTGTGGGAGGGGGGCGTTTTCTGGTAAGGTGGGAGGGCCAACGGAGCGGAGGGGTGTTGGTGTCGAGGGGGTGAGGTTTTGTGTACGATAGCCACTTCACAGAGACGAGAAAAACGTGGAATTGCGTACCCTTCCATGTTTGGTACCCTTACCTAAACTCCGACTTCAACCCCCTTCCCTAGTGCAAAGAAAAATAATAAAAATACAGGGACTGAACCTGAAACTGATGGAGCTAGTAACTCAAAGCGTTGTATCCATGACGGATACGGAAGACCAGGGCATGGAAAACTCCATCATGACACACCGTTCTCCTCAAAGCAAGCCAGGAGTCCTAACCCCTGGCAAGGCAGGCCAAGCTCACGCCCAGTCCCTGGTCAACAGCCCAAACCAGGACGGAAGGTGAACCCGAGAACCTGCATCGCGTCAGGAGGTATCAAAATGGTAAAAATGGTGCAATAATGCTATGTAAGGTAGTGCATGGTGATAACTAGGTGCTGCTTCCGAGCCCAGTTCATAGTGTACCTCCAGCTACCTTGGGCACTTAACGTAAGGTAACCCAAGAGTTCTGGTTAGATCTGCGGCTAGGTGCCTGACTGGGCCGATTCCGTGCAGATATGTAGATGCGGGCGATGTGTGGCGGTTTCCTGTTCAATAAGATGTTCTCCCGATGCAGAAGGGGGCGTCCGCGGCAGAGGAACCGAACCGTCTTGCCCTGCCCAGCTGCCCAATGAATTCTCGACGGGAGAGGCCCGAAGCACTCGCAGCTCGCAAGATTAAGTTGCAGCCGACCTCGGCTCTCTACTGCAGCTGTCATGATCACAAAGGATGGAAAAAAGGAACAACGGGAAAGCAACCGGAGAGACTCTCGGCTCTTGGCCGCTGTGCGCTGAGTGCTCGCTACCCGTTTTCGACGTTGCACTCGACGAGACACTCGCCCATGCAGTAACGGTCGGCTCCCGACCCCCGGGCCCGCCGGCCTCAGCATCATTGGACCGCCGGTTGAGTCGGCCGTCTTTCAGCGACATCTCCAGAGCAATGCACATGTCGGGCTCTTATCGAAGCCTTCCATCGATGGGGTAGGCGAGCCCGGCACTGACAAGAAAAGGTGGGGGAGTCGTCATCCGGCCCTTCTTCCCCGTGGCCAGCCATGCCGTGGATGGATAATTATGGCACGCATGTAAACATCGAACCTGGCCATGCCAACCTGTCAACCTGCTCGCCCTGCCCACCACGTGTAGGGCTCGCATCCGCCGTTCGCTCGCCAGATCCGATCCTGACGCAACGCCGTGGGAGCAACCCATCAAACCCATGGGTCCACGGTGAGAGTCCATGACGATGCTGATGCTGGCGAATGCGAGTGGGCTCTGCCGGTGCTCCTCTAGGGAAGGCTGGAGTTTTGGAACATTCCTTGTCCACCGCCCTTTCCCGCGGTTCCGCCTGCTCCATCCTGCAATTTGGTCTTTCCCAACCCGCAACCCAGAACCCCTCGAGACTACCCTATTTGAGAAAGACCAAAAGGGTGAGCACCTCGGAGCATCTTGGAGCTCTGCCCAACACAAGCCAGCACAAGGAGATCAGACCGTTAAGCTACCGGTGAGTGGGTCTGGTGGTCTTTTTCTTTTTCTTTTTTTTTTTTCTTCTCCCGCCTTTCACTTTTCAGTTGTTCAGTTGATCGCGTCTGCCCGAAGTGGAGCCGCCAGGGACCTGCCAGGAACGCTTCCTAGTGGAGACTCCACAACCGGCCACCAACCACGCCAACCATCAGCGGAGTGTATCCAGGTACCGTACATCGCGAGCAAGGTTTGGCTGTCGTCAGGGTACCTTCAGATGGAGATGCTCCCAAGCCGGTAATTCATCCATTGATCCTTCCCCCCTCCCCCCCGGAGCTCGGCTGGCTAGAGCACAAGGAGCAAAGAGCTGCTAGCGGTTGCTGGCCAAGCACCCAGTCTCTTTGCCACATCCCGTCATGTGAAGAAGAGCCGAACGGACGGGAGCAGCCAGAGAGCAGTCTTGGGTATCCGTGTGTCTGTGAGCGGAAAATCTTTACGATATTTATATCCTGTCCCCCCCTTCCCACCACTCCAACTCTTGGCTCTTCTAGAAACACGCTTCCTTTTCCGAGACTTGAAGTCGCTGATCAGAGTCGGCCAACCGTTGAGCGCATACGGATTCAGAGCTCTTTGCTGCCTCTTTCCTATTTGGGCGCCAGATACGACCAGACAGCCACTACCACACGCGAAACAGCCCACGCTCCCAGCCCAGCGAATTGCCATCAGGTCACAATGGCACCTCACGCCGAAGAGTCAGTGGGGACTCATACTGGTGACGAGAACGTTCAGCAGCAAAACAATGGCCATCAGAACGGCGACCACCACGACGACCAGCAGCATAGCGGACAAGATGAGCGCAACATGCCCAAGCCTGGCGAGTACATCCAATTCGACCATCTTCCCGCCGGGGGTCCTCTGAACCGCTGGTCTCACTTCATGACCCGCGGTCATGATTTTCCTGGTGCTCAGGCAAGTCTTGCTCTTGATTGACTGGTGATGATGGATGGTATTGGACAACTTGCTAACATGAGGATGTCTCATCACAGGCCATGCTTTACTCAGCTGGTGTCCCGAACAAGGACATGATGAAGAATGCGCCCCATGTGGGAATCGCGACGGTGTGGTGGGAGGGCAACCCGTGCAAGTGAGTTGCCTCTGTTGGACACCTCTTTGACAACAAATAGGGGAGTTTGAAGCTAACGTCGGTGACTTACTATAGCACCCACTGTGAGTTACGGCTGATTGTTCCATGTCAAAGTATGAGTGGGTGACTAACACGCAGCAGTGTTGGATCTTGGCGTCATTGTGAAGCGGGCCGTCGAGAAGCAGAACATGCTGCCCTGGCAGTTCAACACCATCGGCGTCTCTGACGGTATCACCATGGGTTCTGAAGGTAGGTGAAGTCAAGGACGGTGCAGGTATGCTTAGGTGCGCACGTACTCACACCTACTAGGCATGCGCTTCTCTCTACAGTCCAGAGAGGTTATCGCCGACAGCATCGAGACGGTCACATGCGCCCAACGTCATGATGCCAACATCAGTATTCCCGGCTGCGACAAGAACATGCCCGGTGTCATCATGGCTGCTGCCCGTCACAACAGACCGTTTGTCATGATCTACGGCGGCACCATGCGCAGGGGGCACTCCAAGCTCCTTGACAAGCCCATCAACATCTCGACCTGCTACGAAGCTGTGGGATCCTACCGGTACGGAGTGCTCAAGGCCAAGTGTAAGAAGACGTCTGGTGCCGAGGCCACTCCCAGCGAGGTGATGGATGATATCGAGGAGCACGCCTGCCCCGGCGTCGGCGCGTGCGGTGGCATGTACACCGCCAACACGATGGCCACAGCCATCGAAGCTATGGGACTGTGCCTTCCCGGATCCTCTTCTTTCCCGGCCGAGTCACCGCAGAAGAGGTCCGAGTGCGAACGTGCTGCCGAGGCCATTCGCATTTGCATGGAGAAGGACATTCGACCCCGCGATCTCATCACCCGTCGATCCTTCATGAACGCCCTGGTACTGACCATGGTTCTCGGCGGGAGCACCAACGCGGTTCTGCACTTTTTGGCCATGGCTAACTCTGCCGATGTGGATCTCACCCTGGAGGACATTCACCGCGTCTCCGAGTCTACACCCTTCTTGGCTGATCTGGCTCCGTCGGGGAAGCACTACATGGAGGATCTCTGCAACGTTGGCGGCACCCCCGCCGTCCTCAAGTATCTGATTGCGGTCGGGCTTATTGACGGCGGTATCATGACGGTAACAGGGAAGACCCTTGCCGAGAACGTCTCGAGCTGGCCCTCGCTCGACCCCGGCCAGACCATTATTCGGCCCATCACCGACCCCATCAAGAAGTCAGGTCATCTGCGCATTCTCTACGGCAATTTCGCCCCCGGCGGTGCCGTGGCCAAGATCACCGGCTTGGAAGGCGACTTCTTCACCGGCAGAGCTCGCGTCTTCAACAAGGAACATGAGTTAAACAGTGCCCTTTCTGCAGGAGCCATCAAGGACGAGGAGGAGGGCCAGGTTTTGATTGTTCGGTATGAGGGCCCCAAGGGCGGCCCGGGAATGCCGGAGCAGCTTCAGGCCAGCGCGGCCATCATGGGTGCCGGTTTGAAGAAGATTGCTCTTGTCACGGACGGGAGATATAGCGGCGCGAGCCATGGCTTCATTGTTGGCCACGTCGTACCCGAAGCGGCCGTGGGCGGCCCCATTGCCCTCGTGGAGGACGGAGATCTCATCACCATTGATGCCGTCAGGAACAGCATTGACATCATTGAGGCTTCGGGCATCCAGGGCGCCGCCGGTATTGCTGCCGAGTTGGAGCGCCGGAAGAGGGGTTGGAAGCCTCCCAAGATGAAGCCCACGAGAGGCGTGCTGGCCAAGTATGCCCGTCTTGTGGGTGATGCCAGCCACGGTGCTGTTACCGATGCTGGTGGCCCGGATTGGTAAGCGACAGCCGTTCAGCCAGGGAAGCAGACCCATATCCGGTTGCTGGAGTTTTTGCTGTTTTTCGCATTTGCTTTTTTTTTTTTTCCGTTCTGATTCGGTGGCGTTTTTCCTTCCATCTGTCATGTCTCACTGCAAAACGCTTGAATGGGGAAATGATACCAAATCACAGCATGGCGCGTGGGCGTGGGCGTTCTTTTTCTTATACGGTGGTCATTACGGGCATTTCCTTTTTCTCTTTTGTTGTTATCTGGGAGAAACGGTATAGAGGATAGACCAGAGCAAGGGTACGTCGGGGGCTATAGAGGGGGGGGGGGAAAAGGAGGGCGAAGCCAACCGAAGGCGACACGGAGTGTTCTTGGGGATTCTTCGACGGTGCCTGCTCAAGGAGAGCAAAACCGGGTTTGGGCTTCACTGGGGGGTTATCTCCTAGTATCATATGTATCGTAATGTCTTACCTCCCATTAAGTAGTCTGGCACTGAATCAGGTAGTTTTAGGAGGTGGAGCAATTCCTTGGAGGAAGAATTGAAGAAGCCTTCATTCAGACATGATGCCCTGTGGTGCCCCAGTCACCTTGCGGGAGTGAATTAACTTGATATTTGCATGCCGGCCGATGCTCCCTCCGATCTATCCTGGCACCCTTCAACTGATCAGATCCTGAGAAGGCAGTGCAAGACGTGATCAAGGAGAACTTTATCTATTCATTTGTCCAAGATTTCAACCATTTTCGCTCATCACTATCATCCTAACACGTACACCCATCACCGGCTGCACAGGCTTTACCGGAAACAAGAAGAAGCAGTCAAAAACAGTAACCAGGATAAAATAGACAATAGGGTAAAACATGACTTTATAATAGCGCGCCCGCCCCGTCCCCAATGCAGATTTCCGGTTCCAATAAGTTGTGGTGATTTTTGCTATGTGACAACAATGTGTGTTTGTGTGTGTGTGTGTGTGTAAACAAGAAAACCCAGAAAGAAAGGGATAGTTCCTAGGTAGTGAGCTACCGTTTCCCCGTCTTTTTTTACCGTCATGGCTAAACCCCCAATGCCATGTCCATCCATATTTTCAGAAAGGCAGTACCAACAAGACCGTTTGGTATCATTATACGGTATAAATGTCGTACACTGCTCGTTAGCTGCGATTCCCTCCCATGGGTAGCGAAGCGGCAGCTTCATTAACTCTTCCGTCATGAGACCAATCAAGGGCTGGCCCATCCACCGACAACATCGACCCACTCGGCCAAGCAGCTGCCCTCCTTGCCCTCCACATCCACAATGTCGGTGTCGCAGCGGCAGCGGCAGCCAACACCGTTCTCCTTGGGAGTGTCCCAGTCCTCCCAGTACTTGTCCTCCTCTGCACGCTTGCGCTCATCGATGGTGGTCTCCTCCAGCCAGGGCTGACGGGGCAGCTGGCGCGCGGGAGCGTTGGCAGGGCAGTGCTGAATGGTGGTGTGGCGGTAGCCAAAGTCACGGAAGTAGTGGACATCGCGAGGGGCGAGAAGAGCGCCGGCAGCGAGCGAGTGAATGGGTGCGTCACCCCACTACGATGATCATTGTCAGTACCAGTCATGGAGGGAAAGCAAAAACGACGCTCAAGAAGATGAGAACATACACGCTCCATCCAAAAACCACCACTGCGGTCCATCATCTGGAAGAAATCCTCATATTCCTTGCTCCGGAAGAAGTCGAGACGGGCGATTTCGAAGTTGGACCAGAAATGACACATGTTGTAACTTTCGCCATCCATATCCTCGGGGTGAATCTCGGGCTGCTTGCTCCGCAGGATCTCGTCGGGCATGTGAGGAGTAAAGGGTTCGGGCTTCTTGTCTGGCTTGGGTTCGACGAACATTTCCCAAAGACCCTGGGAAGTGATGTTGTTGAGACGCTTGTAGGCGGAGGCGTAGCGGAAGATGTTGGGGACCGTCTCGCGAAGTTCTTTGACGGCGATGGTAAAGCCATAAGTCTTGTTGTGCTCGATCATAGCAAGGAACGGGTCACTGGGATATTGTTAGCGACATGAAACTTTGGGACACATGGCTTCCATTGGTGTGCGCATACTAAGTGATATCGCAGAAGTAGCTGATCTCTGGCTCCAAGCGCCAGTACCACTCGTACTTGGCGAGAAGCTCGTGCTTGTAAAAGAATCTGTGTATGAATGGTCAGTATCTGTGTAACTCGAGGAATGAAGTGGTCGGGTGACCTACCCAGAGTAGAAGCGGCACATGAAGTGATAGCTCTCCATGCCACCGTACATGATGGCGTTGTCTCCCTGCTTGTTGATGCCCTCCTTGGCGACCTTTTGATCAACCCAGTCAGGGTATCCCCACATATCCGGGCCAACCTTGCCAAACTCGACACTGGCCTTGGTGTAGTTCTTGACCGTATCCATGAAGGTCTGGTCGAAGTCGCCATCGTTGAGGAAGACATAGGGGTAGTTGTACCACCGGTTGAAGTGGCGCTCGATCGACTTCATGGACTGAATAACACCGTCCAACTCTTTGTTTCTCGCGAGAACGACAAATGCGGCATTGGCGCGGGGCTTGCTGGTATCTGGCTCGAGACATCCGGTAACGAATACTTTGTCGTGCTTCTCGCTGATTTTTCTGCGGGGACAGGATGGTCAGGACAGATTACGAAGGAAGGAAACCGGCGATGGGGGACAAGAGACGCACCTTATTGCTGGTGGGGCGCCAGCAGGTATTAATATTCTCCCGGGATTGCTGGGGTGTCTGACGAAGAGCACGAGGATGAGGATGACGACGATGACGGGGAAAAGGACGACAACGCCGAGGGGCACCGATACGCTCGAGTTGCCCCGTAATCGCATTGGCCTCTTGAGGTAGGCCAGGCGGGTAGCCCATGTTTTTCGTTTGCTCTTGTCCTTCTCATCTGTGACGGGGAGTGCCAGACGAGCTCCGGCAGGGACGAACTTGCCAGCTCGTCGGAGGAGATCCATCGTGACGGATTCCGGGGCGGGAAGCCAGCCAGCGACGGAAGGGTCGTGTCTAGTTTAAATGGCCGAGGCAAGGGGATGCAGAGTGCGAATGGAATCGAATCGATTATGCGCCGTCCGAAGGTGTGCTGACGCTGGCTGTCGCAGGCTCAGACCGACAGTTAATTAGAAAGGATCTTCTGGAGAAAAGCAAAGCAAAGCAGATTCGGTTTCGTCGTAGCAGAAGAGCGAGCGGCAGGGAAAGAACGGTTTCCCTTTTCTTTGATGAGGCGGTCGAGGTTGAGGATGTGGATGTGGATGTTAACGCGTCAGGAGGTGAAAACTGGGGAATCGAATCGGAGCGGATTGGACACGGGGGGCGACCCTGGTGTGGGACTCCCGTCTGCAGTTGTCGTTAAGGTACAGTGTCAGTGGTGCTGGTCCGTCAGTTGGTTCGCGTTGGGTAGCGATGGACCCCAGGAGAGAGAGACAATCTGATGATGTTCTCTTCTTGCGTCTTGTCTGTTTCGCCGTGGGAATAATTAGGAGATGTTGAGCAAACAAGAGACAAGAAAACGTTAGTCGAGATTACGACCATCCCAATCGGTACGTACCCAGTGGACACGCCCAGCAAGAGCTTATCACCAAAAAAGTTCTGGACCAAGCACCAGCACCAGACACAAAAGGCCCGAGCGTGGCTCCTGGGCTCCGACGGACCGACGCAGACTGACACCAGATGAGCCAGATGGCATGCAGCTGTCTGTCTCTCTTGACGTTGCCCCTATTCTAGGTAATTCACTGAAGAGTCCTGAGTGTTGAAACAGCGGCTCCGAGCACCGCGTGGTTTGAAACATTGCAGTTTTCATCGAATGACCCTGCTGCTGTCTATGAGCACATTTTCATGCTGAATATAAGGGAGCTTTAGACGTCATCATGGGGTAATTAGTGGGTGTTGGATCAACTTCTGCTTCAGTGACACAAGTGAGCAGCCCAGCTGAGGGAGTGTGGTGAAGAGTTGTGGAAAAAACTGTAGGGAAACAATCATAAGCTTTTGCTTTGTTCAGCAATCAACAGTTCAGAAACCCCTTGTGGTGTAGTTGGCTATCACGTTCGGCTGTAAAGGAATTTATTGATACCGAAAGGTCACCGGCTCGATTCCGGTCGAGGGGAAACTCAATCTTTTGCCTCCTCAGGGAGGGGCACAGGTGCTTTTTTTTCTCTCGTCACGGGTGACACGAGTCATGTTTCGTTACGCTATGTCACAGTAGGGTTAGGGTTGTATGAGTTGTGGCGGACAGCCAACCTGCGATGCTCTTCCTTCCGTGTCAACCATGAACTCAACACTCAAAGCAGCCCGGAGAGGTAGGTAAGTACCTCCGCCATCCGAAAGGTCCGAGACGGGGCATGCAAGCCTCCCATTGCCAATTGCCGGGAACCGAGCAAGAGAGGGTATCTACCGCGATCTGATACTACAAAATGCGGGGAGGGTGTGGGTGTGCCTCTTCGTCATGGGCCTTGCATAGATCTCAACTCTTATCTATTTTAGCCCCTTGACAAGCACCCGGCTGGGCTCAATCAAGCCCAGTTTCACCTCCACCGTTTCCAGCTTCAGATCGGCCTCTCCCCTCAACCAGGCATTTACCCAGAGGGGGATCTACATCCAAACAACCCCTTCTCTTGTGATCCAATCATTACCAGGCATCTTTTCTCCAAAGTTATCGATACACGCCTTCTGCGTTGAGGTGGCTTCGCCTTTGTTCATGTATTACGATCCTGCAGGGAGCTTTAGTCTATCGGCACCTCCAAGATCATATAACTTGCGCGGCCCTCGCACTCGATCCGGGTCAGAAATAAACGATCGTGTCAGCTGGCGCCTGTCATTGGGGGCAGATAGATGGGCCTGTTAACCCATCTTCTGGGTTGGGTATCCAAGGGCTAGGCGCTCAAGTCATAGGGTCGGAGCAATATTGGACATGACGACGCCGGCATGTTGACTCGGCACAGTCGAGATTAGGTCGGAAGGGCGGGAGGTGGATCGGAGGTAGGATTCGGGAAGTGGTTGATGACGGGAGCCTCAGGGAACAAGTTATATACCTTACCTATGAATAGAAGATGTTGTTACTTCGGCCTGCTGTGTTATATCTCTCTCGTTGCTGTTTTGCAGGACTAAAAACCATATATTCGAATCTGTTGGAGTTTAAGAGCAGAGAGACGTCAATATGAGAGGCATCCAGGGTGTCTTGCAGCTGGCATTGCTCGCGGGGGCGTGGGGGTGGGAATACAGGACGTGAGTACTGTCTCTTATGCTTCATAACGGGGCTAACAAACACCAGAAAGCGAAATCCCGCCATCCCTCTCGATGTAGTTGACAAGCTTCAAGATGAGGCCATGCCCAGGGTCCAAGCCTGGCTGGACAAGCAGCACAAGGCAGGCAAAGCCAAGAACTGCACGCTTGAGAATGCCGCCATCAGACAGGAGTGGTATGTCTCTTGATCCCCTCGCCAAGGGCCAAAATGATGCTGATAGCTACTCAAAGGAGTGATATGACTGTCGAGGCCCGTCAGGAATACGTGCAAGCGGTTCTCTGCCTCCAGAAGAAGCCTCCTCGGGCACCCAGAGACAAGGTTCCTGGCTCACTCAGCCGCTTCGATGACTTTGTCGCCACGCACATGACCCAAGCTGGTGAACTCCACGGCCCGGCGAACCTCTTTGCTGCGCATCGGTATTTCATCTATGAGTATGAGAAGGCTTTGAGAGAGGAGTGTGGCTACACGGGATACCAGCCGGTACGTCTTGCTGTGAGAATATGACCGTCTCACCACCCTCTAACAGGAAAGGGCAGTACATGAACTACGAACGTTACGTCGCCGACCCCCTGAGCTCCCTCCTCTTTGATGGATCTCCGGCCAGCATGTCAGGTAATGGCGAGCTGGCACCCTACAACGGCATCCCTCAGCCATTTCCTCGTCCATATGACCGTATCCCTCCTGACCAAGGAGGTGGCTGTGTTACTACCGGTCCCTTCAAGGAGTAAGTCTTCTCTCATCCCCATATCTTCTGACGTCTTTGACTGACAAGGGACCTTCTCCAAATAAAGCATGGTCGTCTCACTTGGACCCAAGGGCTCTGTTGTGAGAAACATCCCCGTCAACCCCCAGCGCGATGGTCTCGGCTCGAACCCTAGGTGCCTCCGGCGCGATGTCAACCGCTTCAGTGTAGCCGGAGCCCGAGCAAACTACACGCACCACTTGATCACCCAGCACAAGGACGTCGACAGTTTCTACAACCGCTACCTGGGCCAGCCCCAACTCAAGAACGACCCCAACCCGTGGGGAGTCCACAACGCAGGGCATTACTTGATCGGCGGCGACCCTGGCGGCGTATGTTCTCCCATATCACCCCTTTCCCCCCTGTTCTCTTCCAATGCTGACAAGGACTACTGCACAGGACTTTTACTGCTCCCCCGGCGATCCGCTCTTCTACTTCCACCACGGTATGCTGGACCGCGTCTGGTGGATATGGCAGATGCAAGACCCGGAGAACAGGATCAACGCCGTCCCCGGGCAGACGATGCCTGGCGGGCACAATCACGGGAGGAGACAAACGACAAAACCGAGTAATGTGCTCGACTCGATCATTGACCTAGGTTGGACAGCAGGGCCGTTGAGGCTGGAGGAGATGAACGATCAGTTGGGTGGATACGGTGGGGAGATGTGCTATATCTATGTTTGATCAATCTTTCTCCACGTACACTGTTGGTGGGCATCATCAATGAGTTTTTAAAAGATGTCTATTTTGCTTAAAAATGATTCCAAAAAGAGAAGTAAGGTAGCTTGTTTCGCGTACCTATCTGGATGAGTATGTGATTACCTAGTCATTCTTCGACTCAGCTTCGAGAATTGTAAGTTGTAACGGTACTCACCGGAAACTCGGTAAACGTCGGTTGGGTCAACAGAACCGGCTCCGTCACCACCCCTGTTTTATAAGACCTGGACTGAGACTGATATCGCAGTGGGTTGGTAGTAGCAGTAGTATAATAACTGGGACGGAGGGATGTGAGTTTGGTCAGAACCGTATCCTCCTCGAAGATGTCGGCGTTGAAGCCAGCTGGGCGCATGATGGTCGTTCGAGGACCGTTTGCCGTAGGAATAGTATCCGACGAAGGATATGGTGCCAGCGGCATGAGATATTCCCGGACAAGCTTGAAAGAAGTGGTGAGATAAGACCAGACCGCCGTGATGGCGACGGAGATCCAAGCCCAGATGATGACCAGCCATGACTCAGCTTGGACCAGCACCGCCTGGGGGTAAGACACCAGAATGGGAAAACTGGCAAGGACTGACTGAGTTATTACAGAGATCTTGGAATGCAAAACCGCAACGTTGGTTCCAAGCCATGACCTGAGCTCGGGAACGGCAACAGCGACCGGGTAGAAGAGAGTGCCAATAGCTGACCCAGCAGATCTCGATACTTTGGGAATGACCGTGTCGAGATCATGGAAGATGTTGTGAGAAAAGATAATGAGTAAACCAGAAAACCAGTCTACTTTGGCGTTGGGATTGCCATTGGCCTTGATGCTGGTGGATTCGAGTGTGACCTTGGTAGCTGCCTCCGTGTTGGAGCTGGCCCGGCTTGTTTTCGGTTCAGACGTCTTGGATGCAATTACAGGCACCTCCTGCTCGATAGAGGTCTCTGTGGCTTGCTCCGACTGCTGAAGTTTTTGATCTACCGGAAAAGGGGAGTGCCTTGAAGGACGAGGCAGCCAGGTTAGCTTAGAGAAGTCTCCTTGCGCGACAGCATCTCTCAACATCTGAAGCTTGTCTCTTACGATCTCGTCCCAGCAGAGAGCCGGCACCCCGTACCAATCCCGAACGCCGGTGTCGCGATGCCAGTAACACCTCTCTAGAGGATCACTAAGGGTGAGGTAAGCGTCATGAAGCTCGGCTTCTTGTTTGAAAGGCAACTCCTGGTCGCCCTTTCCAGACCACAACCCCTGTTTATTTTGTCTCTGCAAGGTCTGTTGAAGATCATGATAAGCGTCGTCAACTTGGCTCGGCGAAGAAAAGGGGGTCACGCCAAGAATCGAATAGGGAGTCGACGGGGTGATTGAGGCAGCGGCGAAGTCTGCGAGGGGCAAAACCGCCACGAGGACGGCGTACATGGCGCCTGGGTTGATGAACATTTTGTGTGGACGAAGGCCTGCCTTCTAAATATGCACGGTGCTGTTTTTTGTTGTTTAGGTGCGCTGATAGTAGCTGATATGGGTTTTCTGAATTGCTGGAAAGAATACCGAACGCCTGGCAGAGAGCATGTGCTCTCCAGCGTATATATATCACTCTGGCCCCCTTTGTCAAGATCCTCTCACAATGCCTTGGTTCTGTCAACTCTTTGTCAGCTGAAGTGATGAAACAAGCTGTTTCGCTGCTTTGTCTACAACAATAGCATTGAACACAAGCCAGTCGTTTCAATGGCATGTCAGCGACCAAGGCGAGCAGATCTAGTCGATTCGAGTTACCTAGGTTGTCAGATGTGTGGTCGTTGAGGATGGATATGAGATATACGGTGGGCATTGGAATGGTCACTAGGGATTTCGTTTTTCCACTCGATATATAGGGGGACCTAAGAACTTACGAATCAACCACCTTCATGGTTACTCACCCCACTTCCCCGCTTCGGTGACTCAACTTGATCAGACCAGAACTGGCATATATACGATACGAGATCTCGGACGTTCAGAAGAGAGCTCAGCTCACAAACCGTCTCCGCCACTAATTCTCGTCAAACCAAAGGTCAAAATGGCATCTTTCAACTTGCACTTCATCACAGTTGACGTCTTTACGTCAACCCGCTATGAAGGAAACCCCCTCGCGGTTGTTTTCGTCCCCCCTTCTCAACGTTCATTGGCGACCCAGGAGATCAAGCAGCGCATAGCGCGCGAGTTCAATCTCTCGGAAACGGTCTTCTTGCATGCCGAGTCCAACGTCAGACCGGACTCCACCACACTTGAGGTCAACATCTTCACAAGCGAAGAAGAGCTCCCGTTCGCGGGACATCCAACGATAGGCACTGCCTACCTAGTGGTTCATCACTTGGGATGGAGTCATGTCGACACCTTGTTGACAAAGGCAGGACCTATCCCCATCAGCGCCGTAGGAGCCCAGGACGTCAAGGCCGAGATTCCGCACGCAGTCCACGTCCACTCATCGACCCTCTCAAGCCTCCTCGACAAGTCCGAGGCATCGGATGCCATCACCGCCGGTCTGTCTCCCCATGATCAGATCCGGCAAGCGGAGCTGTCCGGAACGGTGGTGAGCATTGTCAAAGGAATGACTTTCATCCTGGTAAAGCTCCCGTCGTTGGATCTTCTGGCCAAAGTGACAGACTCTCCCCGCCTCCAGTTTGACAAGATTCCGAGCCTGTTGGACAAGGGAGAGTGGGAAAAGAGCTTTGTCGGTAGGTACTACTATGTCTACACGGAAGAAGGGTCGAAGACGAAGGTGCAAACCAGAATGGTCGAGCTGGGCTTTGAAGATCCAGCCACCGGGAGCGCGGGGTGCACGTTGGGTGCGTATCTGACATGGAAGGAAAAGAAGGGAGCAAAGTATGAGATTACGCAGGGTGTTGAGATGGGTAGAAGGAGTGGGATTGTTGTAGAGACGAGCGTTACCGAGGAGGGCCAGATCAAGGGAATCCAGTTGGGAGGGACGGCGGTGGTGGTCATGAAGGGCAGTGTTGCTGTGTAATAGCAATGTGACGTACTAGAAACAAAAGCCAGTGCTGCTGGTGATTGGCGAATTGGTGCCAAGATTGCCCCACCCGAAGTGCGACTTGGAGACTTGAATCCGTGCGCGTGGGTCGCGTTTACTTTTGGCAGCCTCCAAGTCCCAGGCTGACCGCAGTTGATCCAAGGCCAAAAAATATCCCATTTTGCAAAGAACAGCACCAGATATCCAAAAAAAAAAATGCTGTGCGCACGTACGTATCTTCTTGAACTGCTTGAGATCGAATCCTAGCTGACCTGATGCAGTTTCCGGCGAGGTCCCCGAGGAACCAGTTGTCTCGAGAAAGACAGGTCAGTCCATTGCAGTCGCATCTCTCCAAGTCGCAAGCTGACTCTCTGGGTACCAGGCACCGTCTTCGAGAAGCGCCTAATCCTCAAGTATATCCAGGAAAACGGAAAGGAACCAGGCACAGATGAAGAACTCGACCCCGAAGACCTTCTCGATGTAAAGACCAGCCGTGTCGTCCGTCCCCGCCCTCCAAATTTCACCTCGCTGCCGTCGCTGTTGAAGGCTTTCCAGGATGAGTGGGACGCGTTGGTTTTGGAGGCGTACAACACAAGGGAGCAGCTGTCGAGAACTAGAGAAGAGCTTGCGACAGCTCTGTACCAACACGATGCCGCGGTGCGTGTGATTGCGCGGCTGACGAAAGAGCGGGACGAAGCCCGAGATGCGCTTTCCAAGATCACCGTTGCGCCCTCGGCTGGCGGTGCCTCTAACGGCGATGCTATGGCGGTGGATAATGAGGATCTCCCAGAAGGACTGGTGGAGCATGTCAACGAGGTCCAGCAACAGTAGGTGGACACTGGAGTTGGCCGGAAAGGGCGCGGTAGAGACATGATGCTGATTGTTCGTTTTGCAGATTAACACAACGTCGGCGCGAGAAGCGGCCAGTCCCAGAGAACTGGGCAACCCCCGACCAAGTTTCAGCGTTCCAGCAGACTGGACACACCGATCTCTCCGTCTCGCAAGCCTCCTCCCTCGACGTCGAGTCGGACTATGCTGTCATTGGTGGTTTGGATGGCAAGGCCGACATCTTTTCAATTCAGGGCAACACAGTGGAACGCTCGCTTGACATTGGTGAGCCTGTGACGGCTACGGTATGGACGGGAAGCAAGGTCATTTTGGGCACCTCCAAGGGCTCTGTGAAAGTGTTGGATAGTGGCACCGAGGTGGCTTCGTTCCAGGTGCACGCTGGTGCTGTGACAAGCCTTACCGTCCATCCCGGTGGTCGCATTTTGGCCTCGGTCGGCGTTGACAGGAGCTTTGTCTTTTACGATCTCGAGACGCTGCAGCAGGTGTTTCGCGGCTACACGGATGCTGGTATGTGGTTCATGATCGCAGCATCACCCCATGAATTTCTGCTAACTCGTTCTCCAGCCTTGACATCTTGCGCTTTCCACCCTGACGGCCACTTCCTCGCGGCCGGCACTCAGGCGGGAGACATCAACATTTTCCAGACCAACGACGGCGCCAAGGTTGTCAACTTCCACCTCGGTGCTCCGGTCCAGGCGCTGGTCTTCTCGGAGAATGGATACTGGTTCGCGGCGACGGGCAAGGGCCAACAAACGGTTACCATCTTCGATCTGCGGAAAGAAGGCGATGCGGCCAAGGCCAAGGAGCTCCAGACGGGCGACGCGCAGTCCCTGGCGTGGGATCGCACAGGGCAGTACCTCGCGACAGTCGGGTCTACGGGTGCGACGGTCCAGATGTATCTCAAGAAAGCCAAGGCGTGGTCAGAGCCGCTCAGGACAAGCGTACCAGGCACGGCCATCCGCTGGGGGACAGATGCAAAGTCTTTGGTTACGGTCAATAAGGAGGGCGTGGTATCGGTGCTCAAGGAGTAATGGATAACTAATGGAGGGCCAATCTGTGAGCTTGTAGCATAGTAGTGCAGTCTTTTTGTTCTTTTTTCTTCTTTTTCTCGTGACTTCACTTGTCCCTGCTCTAATGATTAGGTAAGGTAGGTAACCTGCCAGTTGGTGCCTGCCTGTGTTGAAGTGAATAGGCAAAAGTGGGGCCATTCTATTCCAACATTGACATTGTTGCACAAGCGAAGCGGGCAGGTGCGTGGAGCGCTATTGGCACTGTTTGATGACCGATGCCCTCAGCGGGAGGCGAGCAAGAGGAGGAGGCGACAAATCATCGTCTGCAAACTCCGAAGCCACTTTCGCTCCCCCCAAACAACACCTCATTTCCTCGTCAACGCCCAAGAAAGAGGCTGTACGCTGTGTGTCTGCTCGTCATTGCTGTCTCGACCCTCTTTTTGCCGTCTTTGCGCCCCCTCTTCCTCCTCTCGGTGGCTCCCGGCCATCCAGGGGCGCGTTGTGGCGACATAATCACCAAAAGGTCTCATTTCACACCAGCTTCCAGAAACAGCCCGGGCCTCCCTAGAGTTGACGCACTTTGTGGAGAGCGTTTAAGTGGGGCACGTGGAATGCCATTGTTTGGTTAACCTGCCAAGGAGCATCGAAGACGTTATGGACAGAGGTTCTCCCGACTTAGGGTTTTACTCTTCGGACAACCACGACGACTCTGAACCGGACCCTGAGCCTGGCTCCGAATCTGAACTGGACTCCGACCAGGACCGGGACTACGACAGCCTCGAGGAGCACGACGACCACGACGACCACCAGGAGTTGGAACGCGAGCTGGAGCATCGCCTGCACCACTTGCGCCACTTTCTTGGCTTCGACTTCGCTGCTGCCGCTGCCGCTGCCGCAAACGCCCAGAACGAGTACATGGACGGCTTCTTTGACGACAACGACAGCTTTGACGACGAAAGCTACCTCGAAGACGTTGATCAAAACATTGACGAGCTGGAGGAACTCCACGAGGACGACTTTCGCTTTCTCTACAGCGACGAGGAAGACATTGTCAACCGAGCTTCGACCGAGGGAGGGTCGGAGGATTCACTCTTTGTTGACCAGCGCCCATCGTCGCCCAATCGACTGCCTCCCATCGCCCAATTGCTTCCCGAACTCGGCGGTCCTCATTTTGGCTCGCGCCGCGTCGACCACAGACTTGCACAGTATCAGCAGGCAAACAGGGAAAGCAGTTTCGGTTTAGAGTCTCTCGACTCGGACGACTTGGCAGCCTGGGACGAGCTTATTGAAGTTGAGATGGAAGCCAGACCCCCCCGCCGGCCTCGTGCAGCGGCGGCTGCCGGTCGCTCCATGACGCCAGCTGCCAACCCCGTGGTCATTGATTTGACAGGAGACGATGAGGAAAACGAGCAGCCACGCGCAAACCCGCATCCCAATCCCCGCCGCCAAACCTTGAGTCACCGCACGCCTTCCCTCACCCGCAGCGACGGTAGCCTTCTCGGAAACCACGGCGCCGCCGACATCATCGACCTTACTATGGACGACCCGGCACCCCCACCTCCGCGTCGACACAATTCTTCGCGCGCCCAAGCTCGGTTCAACGTTCCGCGTCCTCCTCAGGACCAAGTGCTCGTTGTGGAGGACGACGAGGACGAGGAAGACAACATTCCGGCCGGGCCCAGAATGATTGGACAGATGCTTCACCAGTTACAGGATAGGCTGCGGCCTGCCGTCTTTGGGGTGTGGGGATTACATGACCTCGCGATGCTAGGGCGAAGATCTGCCAACAACCCACTCGGTGCGCATGGCCCTAACCTCAACTACGGGCTCCATCGCGGCGGCCAGGAGCGTCCGGCCCCCCCAAAACCTGCTCACGTTCCGCCCAAGCCCGCCCGGGAAGGCTTCACGCGCGCCACAGGCGAGGCGGTCGAGGATGTTGCTGTCTGCCCCGGCTGTGAGGAGGAGCTCAAGTACGACCCAGACGAGAGCAGGGCGGATATGCCACCCCAGAAGAGGGCCAGGACCAAAAAGGATAACGAGGAGCACCACTTTTGGGCTGTCAAGGAGTGTGGACACGTAAGTCACATGGCTGCCTGTTACCAGTGTTCATTGTTCTTTTTACTGACTTTTCATTTCCCAGGTCTATTGCAAGAGCTGCTACGAAGGGCGTGGCAAAAGCAAACTCAAGAGGGCCCATTTCCGCCCCGGGCCTGGCAAGTCCAAAATCCTCTGCAACGTCCCGGACTGCGAGTCTGAAGTAGGCAGCAAGACAGCCTGGGTTGGCCTCTTCCTCTGAGGCAAGAGCCTTTTTCTTTCCGCCACTACTTCTGGGATTTCTTTTATGGGCGCATGGGGATGGGCTTCCACTGGGTTTATACCACTTGCTTTACAGGCGAAGGATTTCATGGAAAGGTGACGTGGTTTTTGTGTTTCTTTTCTTCCAGCATGGCTGACCAGGGCTTGGTCCGGTTTCGGGGTTTATGCATAGTTCGGGTGTTTGGTTGCTTTGAGCGCTGCTTTTCTCGGTCAGGGAATAGAGGGGACATGGCTTCCATGGAGGCATAGGGTATTATGGAGCGCCTGGTGAGTTAATAGAAGCCAAGGCGTGTTGTGTCTGTGTATTTTGTTTTCACTTCAGCGGCCGACGTGTGGCTGTGTACACTCCAAATTGATGTATCTGATGCCTTGCATCAGGCAAGATGAAGTTGAACATGATGCTGAATTATATAACGTTACTCTCTAAGGCACGACATTTCCTGATGAGTCCCTCCTTCCATTTCCATGTGTGCATCTGAACTCTCGACTCTGAACTGTTCCTTCCTAAGATGACTGCCCCCCCCCCCCCCCCCACCTTCTTCGACAGGCCCTCGCTTTTCTCCGCTGCTTCCGACTCCAGCTTCCAGCTCTTTCCAATGTCCCATCTTCAACCACCTGCCAATCCGCGGCTCGAAAGGTCCCGCAATCCAGCCCCCTACCTGCCTCCCATACCTTTGACAGGCAAC
Organism: Triangularia verruculosa; assembly: GCA_033296885.1. NCBI lineage: Eukaryota > Fungi > Ascomycota > Sordariomycetes > Sordariales > Podosporaceae > Triangularia > Triangularia verruculosa. The sequence goes on along the minus strand of MU864016.1, from coordinate 63,183 downwards.
GGCCAGCTCCTGGCCGAGCACACTCGATTCCCCTCCACCATCCACCCTCCTCGACCTCTACTGCCTCCCTGAAGCCCTGACCACACCCGCCTCCCAAGGCCCGCAAGGCTATAAAGCAGCGGAAACGCCAGATAGCGGAACAAAAGAAAAAAAAACCCTGTCAGTCTCAAACCTGAACACCCTTCTCCTCTCATCCCTTCTGTTCTTTTTTTCCTGGTAGTATTTCTCATTTCATCTTCCAAGTTTGTTACTGGTATGAACCCCCCCTTTCTGTCCAAAAACCTCCCCATGTTAGCCGCCCTTTCGTTGTGGGCCATCTCTGCCATTTTCTTCTGACCATGACTATTGGCATCAATTCCTCCCTTTCTCACCATTCTCCTCATCCAACCACAATGGCCCGTTTCCTCCTCCTCCCACTCTCCTCTACCTCCATCTGTCGCCACCGCTATTACCCCGCCCTTCTCGTCAAGCACGTCAACCGTTACCGAGGTCTTGATCTTGCCGCTTCGGCGCTTCTGAATGCCCTGCGTCATGCTCAGCACCGAGTGTGACATGGCACAGAGGCTACCCGTGCCGTCATTGACTCTGTCCTGCTGACGGAGACGTTCCAGGCGGGCCTCGAGCGAAATCAGGGAGCGATAGGTGAAGCTGTCGAGCTTGGAACAGCTGTAGAGTTTTCGCAGCGCGTACAGGTGGGCGTGGGCGTAGGCAAGCCGGAAGGGGTACGTCTTTTGGGAGGTATGGAGCAGATGATGGATGTGGGTGCGCAATCGGCTGGTCTGTCCTGATTCCACCTCGGCCGCGGACGCATCTGGTGGCGCCTTGGGTGATGAGGGGGCGGAGGATGTCGAGATGAGAGGAGAGGCGTCGGGAGAAGTGGTGGTTGGCGAGGAGTTGGGCATCCTTGGCGAACCGATGCCGAGGCCACCGGCCATGGTGATTCTGGGTCCCGAGTGCATATCCCGGACACGGGTGCCGCCGTCGGGCCCGTCGAGGATGGTGGCCATGACTTCTGTCTTATCCTCCATCAGGGCGAGAAGGTCGTCCATCCGGCCCGGTATTGGGGGACACAGCTCACCGTAGAGCCTGCGGAAGTTCTTCTGAGACTCCTCCCCGCTTTCTGGTGTCGGCAGGCTGAATACCTTCATCCCCGACGCCACATGCTGGATTTCTGAGAGGTCGTCGCGCATGTGGGTGAGCTCTGTCACGACGGCGTTGATGGCTCGGATAAGCTGATCTTCCTCCTCATCGGTCAGAGGCCTTGGACGTGGTTTGAGCGCTGGTCCTGGAGATGTTGGAGCTGTGCTGGCGTGGGTGTTTTCGCTTCTCGAAGTGGAAGAGGGCGTGTCGGATCGAGTGCTGGCTTCCACACTCGGGGTCTCATTCGCTGGCACATCGTCGCATTCCTGGATCGCGAGCGCATTGGGCAAGCTGCTGTCCCTTGTTGCCAGCTTGGTGCCGTCGACGCCGATGTCGACGGGTGGCAGCTGAAGTTGAACGGGTAGCGGTGGTGCCAGAGCCTTTTGTCGTGGTTTGCTTTTGCTGCTTCCTGCATGCGAGCAGCTTCGGTCCAGCGGACATCCACAATCAGGTGAACCTCGTGGATCACACATCTCAATGGCACTGTCCCGGTGAGACTTCTTTTTCTTCCCCTCTGGAGTATCCTCTCGCCCCTCCTGGCATTGCTGCCACTGGCTGATCACCCACGACAGGTCATACCCCTCGATGTACTCCAGGCAGTACCTTTGAATCTCGTAGCCAAACTGGATGAGCGGCTCTCCAAGCCGACGAATCTGAGCCCGAACCGATTCCGGAACGAACAAGAAGGAGATGTCCGACATACCCTGCATGGTTGTGGATGCATTGGCAATGATCCGAGTAAACATGACTTCTTCGAGATACCACCGACGCACGTTGCCGTGGAGCGCCGACGAGTGGCCAATAGGCTCTGCCTTGCCATCTTCGTCAGCCGCGCTCTTGCTCTCAGCGCCCTCGTGTCCGCTTCTTTTTGGCGAGGAAAGCTTCACCGTCTTTCTGCTCCCTTTGGTGGCGTTCGACGATGATGGCGAGACAGTCTTGCTCGAGCGACGCCTCGAGGAGCTCCGGCGATGTACATCCTCTCTGCTTTGAGGGCCCGATGACGATTCGGCTGCTGCCTTCTTCGCTTTGCTCGGCTCTCGGAGGAACTCGAGGACAATCTGGTCAGGTGGTGGGGCAATATACCATTTCCCTTCCAGATAATCCTTTGGCACCCTGCTTTCGCCCTCACCTTCGGCGGCGGGCTTGCTGTCGGGAACTGGCTCTGGGATGACCTCTGACTTGGCCTCAGGCTTGGGGGATGTGATGGTAGAGGTGCTAGCCAGGGAGCTAGAACGGGTTGCAAGAAAGGCAAAGGGATTGGAGGTGTCGATACCAGGAAGCCCGGCGTTGCCATGAGATGTCGTTGGCCGACCCCCTGGACTTGCGGCCACTCCTCTTCCCGCCATGAGGTCCAGCTCCTGACGCAGCCTCTCGCTCATGGTGCTCTCCTGAGCAGTGATGTTGGTACTGATTCCGGTGCTGAGGCTAACGTTGGATGCCGTCAACATGGTGGCAAGGCTTCCAATAGACCCCTTGTGCGGGGCTGCGCGGATGGGTTGTGGGATGGAAGATGTTCTTTCTGGCGTGCCGCCTCCGTAGATGGCCATGGCACGAACATAGGCCTGCATGTTCAACCTATCCTCGAGGGCGAGAGGCTCGGGCTCGCTTCCGCTCAGCGATTCGCGAGACGCTGGGTCACGACCGCGTCTGGTGGACGGCCGTGATACGTTTGTGGTAGCAGTGATGGAAGAGTGGCTAGGGGAGAGCGAGCGTGGGGGGACCGGTACGTCATGGATGCTGTCTCTTTCCTTGCCACAGCGAGTCGACTCGGCCTCCTCCGAGTACTCGGTGATGGTCTCCATCATGCCAAACATGGCTCTTGATGGCGCCCTTCGTATGAAGGTGTACTCTTGGTAATCGTTGTTGAGCGAGTCCGGGGGTGTTTCGGGGAGGTTAGCGACCTCCAGTCGTGGCTGCTGTTGTTCATCCATGTTGCTTTCGTCCGTAATGTCGTGCTCTTCTGCGTCCTCTTCCACGGGATGGCAGCTGCTGATAGGGAGGGAGTACCGTGTCATGTTGGCCTCGAACTGGGCACGAGGGGCTGCCGATCTTGAGCTGCGCCTTAGGGGGTACACTGAGAGAATGAAAATGTGAGTACATTATCTATGTGTACCCCAGGTGGGTTGGTTGAACTTACATTGCCCAGCTGGTGTAGCCATTCCTACGGATTCGTGGACTTCCTCTGGCACACCCCAGAGACCCTTCCCCGCTCTGTCTTGTTTGTCTTGGCCGTCTATTGCTTTTGCTGATGTTGCACTTCCTCGAGCGGCGCCCAAAGTAGGTGAGTCTGGGTATCCATCGGACGACAACGAAGAAGTTCTGGTGTCTGCTGCTGTCAGGGCAGGGCTCGTGTCCGCGGCGGGAGACTGAGCGTTGGGATCGTCTTGGGGAGGAACTGGTGGTTCCGCTTCTGCCGCTGCGGGTTGCTGGGTGGTTCTTTTGAGAAGCATCACAGTTACTATCAGGGGTTGTTTCCGTGTCCCATGAGAATAGGCATGGTGATGGCCAGGGGAAAGACAAACCGACGAGCCGTGGAAGGGGAAACTACCGAGAGGAGTGGAGGAAAGAAAGGGTAGGACTTGTGTGGCTTACATGGTCAACAATAGTTCGCGGAAAGGGGTAAGGGGTAAGGGGTAGTTAAGTTTGAGGCGTCGAGGTGAGCCGTGGATGTAGGCGCGCCTGTTACCAAGCTCTGGAGTGCGTTCCGTTGCTCAGAGCAGTGATCTGGAACTGAGTTAAGGGGACAATCAGGAGGGGGGAACTAGATGTCCCAATGAAGGTTATGATGAGGCAACTGCATTGTTTTTGATGTGCGGCTACTGTTCTCTCGAGCAGCGTCGATGACGACGTAGGGGGGCAAAAACAAGAAACGAGAGACTGAGGAACGCAGAACGAGAGAAGGATCAGAGTGTGGTTCGATCTGGAGGAGTAAAACTAAGAAGTAAATCATGTGCTGAGGGGTCATTATCATGCCTGAGGGAGGGGGAAGGCAGGAGGGGCGACACGACGGAGGTAAGCCAGGGAGGGTTTTAAAGGGGAGAGGACCATGGTACTGACCTGCACCGCGGTGGGGGGATTGGGTGGTGATGATGTCGGTGGTGGTGGTAAGCGCCGAGCTTGTCGTGGTAGAAAAAGGGGTAGGCTGCTCCGGAGGTCACGGAGATCGAGGGACCCGGAGAACGCTGAGAGACGATGCTTTTGTGTTGACTCGCTGCATAAAGGGGGAAAATGATTGCCGTCTTGATCACTTTCATCAGCAAAGCCCCTGAAAACAAGAGAAAATCAGGGGCCCTTTTCCACCCGTCTCATTGTGTTCAAGAAAAGAAAGGATGCCATGCTACTATCACATTGACTCGAACTAACAGAGAAACTATCTATACACAACCCGTCCCTCTTCGGGCGATGCCTGGCGCCGGCGCTGGATTGCAATCCCTCAAAACGACAAACAAGAAAAGCAGAACATGCATGCCCCCCTTCCAGGTCCCTTCCCATGCAACCGAACAATGCTGACAGATATTGACAAAACCTTCGCACAAATACAAAGCATCCGATTCCTCTCCCGCACAATCTTGACCGTTACCCCTAAAATACCATTCCAATTCCGCTTATATCAAAACTCCGCCAATGCACTGTCCAATCTTGAAGCCTGTTTTCCTTCGATATCTTCTCACAAACCCTCAAGCCAAAACATACCCCCTCACACTCACACTCGGGTCCCTCCTGACGATGCCCATCCCATGTATACTCTCCTCACTGCTCCTCCTGTTCACCGCTATCATGTTCATGCCGACATGACTCTGGCTGCCCCGTCTGCTTCGTCTCCCCCTCCCCTTGTGGCTTCCCATGGCCAAGTTCGGCAGGTGTATCTTCCTCTCCGGATCCAACGGCAGCAGCTGCTTGAAGATGGGCTGGCTGGTCCCCACCCCGTTGCTCTTCTTTTGCAGTCTCTCCTCCATCAGCTGGTGCAGCCTCTTTGTCGTCAACACTGTCTCGTTGTTGTTGTTGCCGCCGGCAGCAGCAGCAGCATTCTCGTCGAGGACAAGACACAGCGTGGCCGTCATGTCGTCAGAAGTCGAGGACTCGAAACCGCATGCGGCGAAGAGGTGCTTGGTGTACGTGTTGGATTGGGGGATGGACGAAGAAGGGAGGTTGGCCCCGCCGGCGGCGCAGCAGTCCAGGATGAAGAGGACATCGGACGGGCAGGCGAGGAGGGGTTGCCGGAGGGTGGACCAGGGGAGGTGCGAGATGGGGCGGTAACGCTCGCTGTTGGAGAAAGTTAGTGATATTGATTACCTCAAGTGGTATGGAGGAGAATAACGTACTACTTCTTCATCAAGGCCTCAAACGCAACCTTGTTCTGGCCGTGCCCGCCGTTCTGGCGGGACAGCAGCTCAGAGTACAGATCCGCGGCCGCCTTCTTGGCCCACTCGGAGTTCTCGGGGTGGTCGTGGCTGCTGAAGACCAGCTCGTTGTCCTCGTTGAGGGAGCCGTGGCCGTGGTAGTAGACCACCAGCAGGACGTCGTCGGCGGCCAGCTGGCAGAACTTGTTGAGTCTGGTCGTGGTGCTCTCGATGGGCCGGTTCATGTCGATGTGGTACTCGGAGACCTGCCAGCCGTAGTTCTTGAGGGTGGACATGAGCCGCTTGCTTTCGTCTTCGAGGGAGACGTAGTCTGGTGCTGGAGGGGCTGTGTAGTCTTCTGCGCGGAGGTCGTGGAAGGACCAGGTGAGGATGAGGCAGTGGACTTCCTTGTATTGTGAGCTATATATAGTATGCGTGTCAGCTATTAACAGTTGGTGCGCAGGGAGATGAGGCGAACAAACTTACCCAGCAGGTGGGAGCCGCTTTCGGACGCCATCGTCGGTTTCTGCCCCGCGAGTGGAAGACTGGCTTCTTTTCCTTGCAGCACCTGTAACCTTGCGGCGATTTCGATTCGGGGTGGGCTCAGGCAAGGCGGGTGTGCTCGCCAGAGTCAGTTTGTGGAGGCCCATCCGCAGGTCGTTCTCGGGGTAGCGATGGAGGTTGTCGACAGTGACAAACCCCCCAAAATGCTGAGGGAGATACTCCCGACCCCAATTCTGATTTCCATTGCTCTGATGTCCGTATCGAGAAGACCTTTGCAGGTATGGGTCATGAGTAGGCGGTGACCGTGACACGGGGCGAGAGGATGCCAAAGGCCAGCCTGCTTCGGCGAGGGCTACACGGGGAGAGGAATGACTGGCAACGTCGTGTTGGTACCAAGCTTGTGACGAACGGGGGTGGTGTTTCTTTGGCGAGGAATGATTGTGGTGTTTGTTGTTTTTGTGACGATGATGGTGATGCTCACTTGTTCTGCTGGGCGCAAACCCTCCTATCCCAAAGAACTCGGGAGACGAACTGACACTGCTTGATGGGGAGGTTCGCGATATGGAGAGAGACCTGGATCTGCCGTGACGGTATCCTGACGGAGGCGGTATTGCAACAACAGAATGCGCTTGTGGATTCCTGTCCCATCTGGACTTTAGGTTTGCCGTGTCCCTGTCTTCGAAATAACCACCCTTCTCAAAATCCCTGTGTCGCTGACGGGGTGTCCTGGGGGTATCGACTTCGTCATAATCCCAGCCCTTCTCACGGTATCCAGAGCCGATGACGGTGGCTGCAGTCGGCATCCCTATCATGGACCTCCCTGTCACGGATCGGCGCGATACTGGGCGCGGATTGGGAGGCGTGCTTGAGGGTTCTGGCGAGTATTCTCTTCTTCTTCTTCTACTACTCCTACTCCTGCTGCCGGACTGATCTGCGCGCTGGTCACGACGAGGTGGGGTGAATGAGACGAGGGAACCTGGTGGTGAGGGGGCGGGGGCGGGGATGGGGATGTCAACTGGAGGAGCACTGCCGGGTATGGAGATGGGATCCCAGCCGTATTCGTAGGGCTCTTGGTCTCTGCCGCCTTCACGGTAATGTCGGTTAAACCTCGTCATGTTCCTGTGCTGCTCTGCCAGTGCTTGAGATCAGGGCGACGCGACAGTTTGTGGTGAAGGGATGAGGTGTCGTTGAAGATGAGATGAGACAAGCTGTGCCGCCTCGGGCCACTCAGCGACAGGGGTGTTCAGCAGAGGTCAGTGCAGAGAGGCATCAAAAAAGGAGGGCGGAAGGTGGGGTTGACGTTGGAGAACCTGGAAGCAAACGGCGGCAGCAGATGCAGCAGATGGGAAGGAAATCCAGGGCGACATGTGCATGTGGAAATGCATGTTGGTGGCCTCCTGGGGGCTGATGACTGCATCGTCTGGAGACTGGGAGACTGGATGTGCTGAAATCTCAGGCCTCACCTTTTGAATACGCGGGCAAGCTTTGCCGCAGCTGCGTCGGCCTGCATATCGAATTCCTGCCCAATCGTCGTGAGTCTTTGGGCACACAGCGTCCCACGGCGAGTGACATGGTGACACATTGCGAAATACGAAATCACAGGCTTTGAGTGAGGCAATCCCTAACCCTCTATCAGAGAGTGCGTCTCTGCGCTGGCTCTGGTCAATCGCGAACGAAGACCAGGTTCCCAGGCGACACCACGTGGAGGTGCAGAGTCCGTCTTCGTCGCCCCCCACCCTATCTTACACGCCCCCAGTGATGTTCGGGTTGTCAGGCCCAGGAGTTCCACCTTTGTTTCGACACACCCACCTATCGTACAACACCAAAACAACACCTATCATACAACACCCCCGAGAAATGCATGCCGCTGTCCAGGATATCATCCAAATAAATGACATAGCCCAAGAGCAGAAAGATATTCCAATGATGACCAATAACGCTGCGCCTAAAGCAATGCTCATCATCATGAATCATCCAAAAAACCAAAAGGAAATTCGTTGAAAACATTAGAGTCATGCCTTAAGCGTTACGGCGGACCAGTGCCTCCAACAACTCGACATTATCGAGCGTGAAACCTGGCCCATATTCATCAGAGTCTTCCGACTCAGCCTCCATCGGCACCACCATCCTGTCCATCTCCTCGGCATTATCGAGTGTCAGGTCAGGTCCGTAATCCGACTCTTGGCTCAGCGGTGCCATGCTGTCTTCAAGTTGCGTGCCATCATGCTTTGATGCAACGAGTTTGGCGGCAGCAGCTTCCTGCTCTGCGAGCTCGAAAAGCCGCTCCTCCTCCCTCGCACGCTCCAAGAAGTTCTGGAGACGTTGCCTGCGCTCCAGTGCCTCCTGCTCGAGTCGCCGTTCCTCCGCCTCCTTATCAGCGTTGTGACTCTCGGCCACAGCTTCAGGGATGGGAGATACCGACGTACCGTCATCGCAAGGTGGCTGGTTGGTGGTAAGAGGCTGTGGCTCATCAACCTCCTCGTCCGAGACCTTGAACGACGACGAGAAGAACTGGCTGGCGGTAAAACCATCCAGCGTGTCTTCTGTCTTGTCCAGTGCTGCAGACGGTTTCCCAGCTGGTTCAGGACTGATCTTGTCAACCATCTCCGGACTGGGCGACGGTAACTTCAACGTGGGCACACACGGAGAGTTGTCGTCGATTTGCTCGATGACTTCCGGTTCCTCTGTCTCAAGTTCGTCGTCAGAACTCCAAAAGCCCTGATCCGAGAACGAGAATCGAGAATACTCGGTAGAGTCATCGTAGATCGAGTACCGGAGCTTAGCTGCCTTTGCCAAAGCCTGATGTCTCCGGCTAGCGAACTCTTGCTCCAGTAACGATCCATGTGAAGGCGAAGACTTCATGATTGCCGGTGGACCTCTGCGAGCCGGCGACAGCTCCGTGGTCTCCACCAGTGGCTCATCATCCTCCAACTCCCGAGCCGCCTGAGAGGCAGTCGGAAAGTCGTCGATGAAGCCCTCAAGAAGTTCCGCAGGAGAGCTGGCTGGGTGCAGACCTAGATCTGCTGAAGTCTCCTCGCCTGGCAACAAATGCTGCTGGCTTGAAGTCTCCCCCAAACGCTGCCGTTTGATCGAGCGCGACTCGGAAGGACTGCCGACAGGAGTCTGGTTCTCCTTATCTTCAGCCTCTTCCATCATCGCCGGCTGATCGGCTTCAAAGGCGTCAGCATCTTGCTTTCGCGAGACTGCTTTGCCCTTGAGGAAGGTCGAGATGGTAGCCTGGCTAGGCCTCACGTCAACGAGAGGTAAGCCCTGGCGTCTCTTCTCTTCCTTCAGCGCCTGCTCCTTCGCCTTCTTCCTGTCGCGGAGAACTTTGGCTCTCTTCGAGGCCTTCTCTTTCTCCTCTTCCTTTCGGATCCGCTCTAGCTCAGCCCGCTCCTGACGTCGCCTTTCGGCTTTCGTCATCTTGGGCAACCTATTCGCTTCGCGATAGGCCTTCTGAGCCTGCTTCGTGGTCATTGGAGGTTTGGACTCCGGACCATCCAGCGCGAGGGCCTGCTGGAATGTGACAGGTTGTGGCACCAGTACAAACGTGTTCTGTTGTAGTGGCATCTGTTCATAATTTGATTAGTGAGTTCTGGAGAAGATATTGATGGATTGGTATGAGTTTGCAATGGCTGTCGTGGGACCACAACAACCAGCGCGGGTGACGCGACTCCGCATGTGAAAATGTTGGCGGGGTTGGTGGGGTGGTGCTGCCCCGGACGTTACTGGCGTCTTGGCATCGGTACGACCTTGAGCCTCAACTTTGAGATCCAAGTCGCCCACGTGTGAAGATGAGGGGAGGGAGGACATCGGGTGCGAGGGGAGGGGGAAGGGCCAGGAATCGGGAAGAGGTCGGGAAGATCGACAGCGCGGTCGCGCAGACGACAACATGGTGACAGCGAGGGTAAGGAAACGACTTACTGTGTGTAAATTGGTGTTTGAGAGTGATAGAAGCAGATACTGCTGACGATTGAAGAAGAGTTGGAAATTCTTGCACACACGGGCAAAGAGCTCTTTTCAACGTTGGATGTAGAGGAAAAGGAAGCAGGGCAGAGTGAAGCTGGGAAAATGGGCAGGTATATATATTTTGCAGAAGAAGCACAGACCACTGGAAGGTGAAATGGGATGGTGTTACTTCCAGCGCTCTCCCAGTGGGACGGTTCACTGTGGCCCCCTGAAACAGATCCCCATTTTCCACAGGGCTGACGGCTGAATGTGGGTCTGACGGGCTGGTCCGCTGCGCCCCTGCAACCGGCAGGGAGACCCCTACGTGTCACCACCACAACAACCACCCGTGACGTGCGTTGCCCAGGGCACCTTGATGGCCTTCGTGACGACAGCTTGTTTATCGGGTCCCAAGGCTTTTCGTTTCTCAACCACCTCGACCGCACGATGCCTCTTGGAAGCTCAATCTATCTAGAGAAGCTGGAGACTCTTCCTTCACTAAAGTTGCTTCATATAAGGCCAACGGGGCAACAGGCACCGATGAAGATATGGAGACCTGGAGTCAGCCCAAGATTGAGTCACACGTGAAGCGAAGGGTCACAAACAGACGGATGTTGAAGCACCAAAGCATCGTGAAGATGGTAATGCTTGACAAACAATCTCCTGCCTTCTATATACACGGTTGAGCATTCGTCTGCAATTATACACTACCATAGCTCGTTGGCAATCAAGCTGAATACACCACGCCCTCCCCAGGCCAAACATCCTGACTCTACGACCGTCCCGTCAGCAGCTTCTTTAGAGAAAGATTGTTCCAGCTACTGGTGCTTAACCTCTTGCCACTAGTCGAGCCCCTCCGTGCCAACTCAGCGACATCTCCACCAGCCTCACCGCTCACGAGAGCTCTCTTCCACTGCTCATACGTCTGCAACTCACAGACGCTCTTGGCTCGCGCAATCTCCTCTTCGAACGTCGGTAGTTTCCCGCTCATCCGGTTGGCGTGGTTGATTTCGACCTCCTTGACCAGATCCTGCGCTCCCTTGTTGATTTTGAGCAGGATCCAGCCCACAATACCCGGAACGGCGGGCATCGGCTTCCCCGTCGCCCGCACGTGCGCGTCGAGGACCTCTCTCATGGTTACCGGGCCAGACGTGACGCACAAAAACTGGTTGACGTATGGGTCTGGGTTCTGTTTACATGTTGTGAGTATATGTTTGTCCCAAAGTTTCAAACAGTGAGTCATTGGCAAACAACAAGGAAAATAAACAGTAAAACGCGTACCTGAAGTAACCCGGCAACCACCCTCCCAAGGTCCTCTGACGCAACCATCATCAGCGTCGTCTCCTTTTTCAGCCCATCTCTGTACATCGTCGTCCCGATCGCCCCAAAGACGCCTTCCAGGTTTTCATAGAAGAAGCCCGGCCGTATCACGATCCATTTCCAGTCTGGGTTCTTTTTGCCCAAGTCTTCAATGTAGTACTCCACCTCCCTCTTCTGTTTCCTCGACTCGTCAATTCCATCGCTGGGGTCTGGGCCGATGGGGATGGTGCTGCTGTAGACGAACAGCTTGACCCCAAACTCCACCGCTAGATCCGCCATCAAGGTGCCCTGTGCTTTCTCTTTTTGTTCCGCTGCCGGTGTGCCAAGTCCTGGATAGGCAAGCACGACAAAGACAGAATGGATATTTGGGTGGGATTCAAACACTGTTCGAAGCGTGGATGGCGTGTTTAGACAGGCTTCTACCAGAGTGACGCTGGATGTGGCGTTGTGTTTTCTGGCTTCTTCAACAAGGGCCTGGGCTGGTGGGGCAGAGGTATCTCGCGTGACGGCGAGGATGTGCCAGTTTTGAGGTTGGGGAGGTGATGTTGCTGTTGTTGGTGATGATGGTGTTGAAGTGGAAGCAGGAAAGAGCAGTGAGCGGATGAAGGCGCGGCCTTGTTTTCCCGTCGCGCCTATTACCAAGACGGTCTTCGTTTCTGGTGTTGTCGTAGACATGGTGTGTGAGGAGATGTGATGGTGATAAAACAAGAGTGTCTTGGGAAACAGACAAAGACATAGATAGATACGGAGAATTGGAGATATATCCTCGCGGAGTTATCATTTAGGATTGCTACGTGGTAGATCTACTGCAACATGATCACGTTGGCTGGCTGAGCGAGTGGCATTTTGACAGGGCAGATGGGCAGGTGGGTAGGCAATCCACGGTGGGTAGGAGCTTGCGAGTGCGAAGAACAAATCCGGGGCTGTGATTGGCCAGATCCAGCCCCAAAGTTCCAACATGATGTGCAGTAGCGGGTAGACAGGAACTTTGCACCGCTTCCCGGGGGAACTTTGGGGGCTAAAAAACCGGAGACCCGACTCCGCGGGAGTGGGATGTTGTTTGTTTCTTCAATCGTCTTCTTTTATTTGTTGAGGAAGCAATTCATCAGCCGCCGCCCCATATCAAACCCCGCAAACCCACATCAAAGTTCCTCTTCTCTCCCATCCTCTCGTCCAACCTTCTTGTTGTTCTTTCTTTCTTTTTTTTTTATCGCGAGAAATCCCCCGCTCGAAACGTTTCATCCCGTGATTGCTTCAAGAACGGCAGGAGCGCTGTGCCCCCTGTTCCTGTCAGCTCACCGACAAACGTCTTTTGGTCGTTCTCCGGCAGCCTCGATGATGCCATCGCCAGGTTATTTCCCTTGCGCTTGTTCTCCTTCCTCGACGGGATAACGATATACCGCGTCACGATTTGCAGGTGCTTATTCCGAAACTCAGCCAGCGCTTTGGTTGCTGTCGTGAAAGCCTCCCTCAATTCTTTTCCCCTGCTGTCATTTCCTTCTGTGGGTGGTGTCGCCAACAAGTCCTCCACGCCCTTTCTCAGCCCCCCAGGGTAACCCTCTTCGACAAACTGCAGGAACTTTCGATGCAACTGTGGCATGTAGCCTCTGACCTCCCTGTGGAAACTCTCCATCTTCCTCTCCCGCGAGCACGAGTCTGGGCTCGCGTTGCCCTGAGCAATATGCTCGACTCCCAGCACGAGGTCGAATAGTTGGATGAGCGAGCTCTGTCCGTTGCTGCCACCTCGGTATTGTCTCCATTCTCCCTTTCCGTTTCCTCCCTCGTCATAAAACACCCCCTTCGGCAACCCAGCCCCGCCCATGTTTTTGCTGCCTGCTAGGAAGGGACGGATTTGATGGTAGAAAACCTCCGGGTCGCACTTGTCGTGCATCCTGTCAAGCAATACCCCCAGCTTGTGGATGCAGGAGGTGATTTCGTTGAGGCACTCTGTTACCGTGGGCAGGTCGTGGTGTTGAAGAGCAGAGAGAGAAGAGAGCATGACGGGGATGATGGGACCGCCTTGGGCCTCCATGGCTACGCTGACCATGTAGAACCAGGACTCATCTTGAGTACCGGTGAAGGTGTGAAGTGCCGTGAGAGCGTCGAGGTCGGTGAGGTCTGATGTTGGGGAAACTGAAGAGAAGTTCCAGAGGTTGACCGCAGCGTAGGTGGCCACCGGTGGAAGTGAAAGATGGTTGGAAACTGAGAGAAGTGGAACAGTAATGGAAGGTGGGAGGATCTGGGAGTCGTATCAGTTTCAGATGTGATAGATTTGACTTGGCGGGATGACTGACCTCCGAAGCAACTTCACCACCCCAGACGTAGGCGTGTGTCAGGAAGCCCAAGACAACATAGGCCCGTCTCCATTCTGGCTCGCTGGTTAGGCGGTCTGTTGATAAGACCGGCAGTCTGTCAACTTCTCGACGGAGAGTCTGTTGCTGAATGTGAGAGGAAAGAGAAGAGGCAATGGCCTCCCAGGGGGCGTAGTACGGGTGCGGAAGTCTTGAGAGGGGTTGATTTTCTGGGAGGAAGGCGTTGGATGTGACGCCAAAGTCCTCTAATAAACCACGAGGCATCTCACTTGGACTGGCCTTGGTGGCAGGTAATGGCTCGCAGGGTGACATGGTGCAATGAACGATGGGATGAAGGCGAGACAAAGACTAAAAGCTGTCGTCGAGATTCAAGTGAATGTCGGAAGATGAGACGAGTGGCAGGAGGTCTGAAGGAGAGAAGCGTCTCGGTAAAGAAGAAATAGATGCAGAATTCTACAAGAAGAAGCCCAGGGGTCAGCAAGGGTCAGCGGTCAACAACGGCTTTGGCACTGGGCTTGGACACACAAACAGGAGCTGGGTCGAACCGGATGATCCGAGATCGTGGTGACGTTTTACTAGTAGGAACCCTTAGCTTCGTCCGTCCTTCCAAGCACAGATTAGCGGCCTGTTTCCGTTTGATAACAAGATGCAGAGCCCATGTGAGATATGTACATGTGGCCGTCTCCGCCGGTGTGCGTTTTGCTTCGTAGGTGCATGTCGTGCAGGTGTAAGCCGTCGTCCGATGTCGTCTTTGGCGCCTCTTTTGTTTGTCAATTACCGGCCCGGCATCCAGCGAAGTCCAGTCGGTGGTAAGGGATACGGCACAGTTCAATAAAACAGGGGTCGGGTTGATGCATTGGGATCGGTCCCAGATGACGTTTGTGATGGGCTTTTCTCGATTGCAGAATGTGATTACACCAACCAAGATTCCGCAAAAACTGGTCCTGGAGTCGGTGAGCTTGAATTACCCGACTTTCAGACTTGCAAACTGTCCTTTTGGACCCCCAATCGTCGTCATCGGCCGTTTGTGATGGAGCTATCTCGAGCGGATGTGCGGAAGACGGAAGTCGGAAGCTCGGGACGGAAAGGCGGAACGGGATGAGTGGGTACCGGCAAACGGACAAGGCCCACTTTGGACCCCGGAGTATGGCCGGATGAAGTTGGTGAATCTGTGACACAGCACGTGGCCTCCGATATCGTTTGTTGACATGTATAAAGTGATACAAGGGGTGGCTAGGGGGAGTTGAATGTGAAATACGGTAGTAAACGGCCAGGCACCAAAATCTCGAAGCAATCCTCTTCCAGCTCGGTAGCATTGAGACGCCATGGATTCACTCACAACAGCCTTCCGCAGTGGCCAGAAACCAGCTTTCCCGGCTGAGGCAGGAACTCTTGAGTATGCTCAGAGCCTTGACCAACAGGACAAGCTTCGGCATCTGAGAAAAGAGTTCATCATTCCCACGAGGAGCTCTTTGAAGAAGAAAGCTCTGAATGGTGTCATTCCAGGTGCGTTTACTCACCCATGATCCTTACCCAATATAGTCTGACTTTTTCCAGGAGAACGCGACGATGAGAAAGAAAATAGCATATACTTTGTCGGCAACTCCCTCGGTGCTCAGCCAAAAGCCGTGAGGAGAGCTCTGGAATCTCAGCTCGAAACATGGGCCAGCATAGGCGTCAACGGTCACTTCACCACTTTCGAGAACTCTCCCCTCTCAAGCTGGCAAGACTTGGCAGAGTCCTGTGCCAGACAGTCAGTCGACCTCGTCGGTGCCGCGGTCCCAGAGGAGATCATCTACATGAACACTCTCACCGCCAACCTCCATCTCATGATGGCTACTTTCTACAAGCCGACAGCGGAGAGGCACAAAGTCATCACCGAGTGGAAGCCCTTCCCTTCAGACTGGGTAACGCCCCTACTTTCTATTGTCTTCGTGCGGCTTGCTGACCCGTGAAAAGTACGCGGTCCAATCCCAAATCCGCCACCACGGCTTCGATCCCTCCACCTCCCTCATCGAAATCCAGCCCTCCTCTGACATCTACCTCTCCACCGAATCCATCCTCGCCGCCATCACCGAGCACGCCTCCTCCACCGCGCTAGTCCTCCTCCCCGGAATCCAGTACTACACCGGCCAGCTCCTCGACATCAAGACCATCACCGCCCACGCTCACTCCCTCGGCATCCCCTGCGTCGGCTGGGACCTGGCCCACGCGGCTGGCAACGTCCCCCTTCACCTCCACGACTGGAACGTGGATTTTGCCGTGTGGTGCACGTACAAGTACATCAACGCTGGTCCTGGATCCACGGCTGGTCTGTTCCTGCATCAAAAGCACCACGACAAAAACCTGAACAGGTTGGAGGGGTGGTATGGCGCGGACAAGTCGGTCCGGTTCCTGATGGAGAAGGAGTTCAAGCCTAGCTCCGGAGCGAGCGGATGGCAGCTGAGCAACCCCAGCGCGATCGACCTCGCGAGTGTGGGTGCTGCGCTGGGGGTGTTTGAGTCGGTGGGGGACAAGTATATGGAGAGCTTGAGGGATAAGGCGGTGGTGTTGACGGGGTATTTGGAGCATCTGTTGGAAGGGTTGATCAGAGAAGAGGTCGGCAAGAAGGGGAGTCAAAATGCGTTTAGGATCATCACCCCGGGAAATCCGCTTGAGAGAGGGACGCAGCTGAGTTTGATGTTGAGGGAGGGGATACTGGATAGCGTGAGCGAGGTGTTGGCCGAGGAGGGGGTTGTGTGTGACGCGAGGAAGCCGGATGTGATTCGGGTGGCGCCGGTGCCATTGTATTGCCGGTTTGAGGATGTCTGGAAGTTTGTGGAGATATTCAGAGGAGCTTTGGCAAGGGCATAGACTTTTGAGTACAGCTATTAAGAACTAACATTTCTGTCGGTAGTTCATTAGATAGGTAGGTAGTAGACTCATAGAGGCTTAAGCTAGGAATTACGTAGACCATTGCAGGTGTAGGCCACCGCTGAATTCTGTGATGCGGCAGAGTCTATGATCTGTCACGAAGCAACAGACCGCTTCTCGTGGTGCGCAATGACGAATACAATGAAATCATGGAATTCTAGTCCCCTCCATCGATGTTAGAGTCACCATCGTGGGAGCTTGTTCTGATCTGTCCGTCTTTGAGGACTCCGCGTTAGTCTTGGTGGGATCTGAACTCTGGAACCCTAACATGGAGTCTTCGACACAGGCCATAATCTCGGCTTTATTCGCGTCAGTGGGCAAAGCCGCAACCCGATTCCGTATTGTGAGCAGCATGGAGTCGATATCCGCTCCAGTTGTTCTTTGCACCTCGTAAGACTCGATGACTGGCGAATAATCTGATAAGAAGTATTAGTATTGTGTTGATGTGCCAGCGAGCTTTATCAAATCATACCAGGTGAAGGTATTTCAATGTCATCCGGGAACAGAACCTGCCAAAGACCCCGCCAGGTCGTGACACTTGAGGACGCAAAAGGAGAGCTAAGACGCCAGGCTCGCTCAATCGTTATGCCGTCCTCATAATTGTTGACTCTGGGTCCCGGGGGTACTTGGCACATCTGTTCTGGTGGTAGCCGCGCATGTGCGTCAAGCGCCTCCCGGGTGGGAAGAAGAGTACGACATCGTTGACAGAGGAGCTCCTGTGAGTGAGTTCGTATCACATGGCTTCTACACGACACAATAGTCAGTCATTTGCCAAGAGGCTCGCTGGCTCTACCGCAGAGGATAGGTAGACTTACTTGAGCACTGTCAAGTCTGAGAAGCCAAACGCGGCGCATGAGGGATGATCCCGAACGTTGAATCTGTAGGGATTGCGTTTTCTAAAAGGACAGGAGATGGGCCGTGTGGTCTTGTCGCTATTGTCTGCCCGCTTCCCGTCGCTTATAGACACAAGGCTGTCGGAATCTGAATCGACTGTTGGTCGTAGAGGAGCAGATGGAGTGACAGCACTGAGATTCCCGGTACTATGAAACGGTTGGAAGATCTCATCCAATATCTGGTCATCAGGAATCATAATGTGGCTAGGAGGGCCTATACGAGATGGACCAGACCCTGGCTCTTTACAGGTCTGGGATTGATGAAGGTTCTTCGCAGTAGTGGTAAAACTTCTTTCCACTGAAGGTGTAGAGCCACCATCGAACAAGCTGGGTAAGCGTGTGGTAGAAGTGTCTCTAACCCGTTCGCTCGTCATGAGTGTTTTGGTCCTGTTGACATGTTAGTATCGCGGTTGTATACCTTCTTTTCAAAACTTGGAGCGTTTACGTAGGTAGTCCGGACACTCGATTTGAAGTCTTTTGTTTAACTGGTAGCCTCTTTTGGTACTTGGAGACCTTCCAAATCTTTCCCAGTCGGTGTACATACTGTGGTTTCCTGTTGTGTAGTGTCTTTTAGATATGGACGAAGCAAACACCGGCTTCATGTTACGGGGCTTACGTCGGGCGAAAGTTGTGCTCTTTTGCCATATACTCCATTGTTTCCTCGAGTGTGGACTTTTGATACCGAGAGACTATCACATCTTTGAGTACACTCCACTCTTCATCGCTTATCCACTGAGCGCCAGCTGTTGTTTCTTCGCCCATGACGAGATAAAGATTAATGAAGTAGATGTATCAACTGGATGATAAGGAAATGTGACTTGATAAAGGGTTGCGGCCGATGACGATGTCCATGTCCGGTGACCGGAATTCCACTCCGTATATCCCCAGCCCCGCTATTGGACATTGACTGTCACGTGATACTTGTAAACCTTCTGTTGCCAGCTGGGAAATTCCATTCACTTCCTCCAGGTGACAATTACGCCAAAGTACACCTGTATCTCTCTGGCATATTCTCGACAGAAAAAGGAGACCGCTACTTCAAGAACACCTCGGAAGATAAGTTAAAGATATTCTATGACGGCGAATAAAGTTTCGGGACTACTAGACCTTGGAGGGAAGTGAGGACGCCTTTTCTCACTCGGAATGGCTTCCGACTGTCCTTCAAGTGAAGCACTGCAAGGTGCAGTCTTTTTATCTGTCCCGGCTGTGTCCAGTCACACCATATCCTCTGGTCAAAATACACGTGTGAGTCTCAACGTCAACAGTACATGACGGAATTGAAGCAGATAAAACCACACCTCAACCGATAGGGCTCTGGGGTGATCTACAAGTTGTCTCTCCTCTCTTGAACACCATGCGAATAACCGCTGATTGCGTTTTATAACGCATTTGCCCCGGGCACCTGGATCTTTGGTGTCTGAGTTTAAGTGTCAAAGGCACCTACGTCCCACAGCAAAGAACTATCACGTCCTTTCGTTAGCAGGCATCCTTTTCAGCGCAAGGAGAGTAAACACTCCAGAGGATTATTCGAGCCCTTCAGGTACGTGCCCATCATATCCAAGCGAGCTTGATTATATCCAGATATTATAGACATTAGACACGCCTTAATTCCTACCCTTCGTGCTCGTGTTTGATTGAGCAAGGCACTTTCATTCTCGGTTCAGGACGAGACCGAGATCCTGACAGCGCCTTCAACATGCCGACAAGCCCAGATCGATACAACTTGACACCACCATTTCGGCATTTGAAAGGCTCAGTTGAGACATAGCGAACCACTATGTGCCGAATGTGCGGCACAGGACACCTTCCTGGAAAGAACACACCGCTAAAGGCGCGACCGATACGGAGGGAAACACTTCCGTTCCACACCGATACCGTGCGCCTCATTGATGCGTGAAGGATGTCGAGACCCCTAGATCAGTCCATGTACATACGTGGGGAACATGTGATTTGTTCGACCAAAGTAAGTACGCCACAGTCATGCATAGGGGTTGCTGAAGTTCCAAAGTCCAAGAAAGACGGGGCATTCTCCTTACTGTAGATATCCTCTCATACCGTTTGAAGTGCCTGCTCTCGGCCATCACAGAGCATCACGATTGCAGGGTTTCCCTCACCGTTTTGTTAATCTGAGAACGACCTTGGAGCAGAAGATTGCGTCCTGACGACTTAGCATTGCAGTGTCTCTCTCGCAAGCCACCCCTAGAAATTCACACACCCCCGAAGATAGTCACCGAGATTACCTACGGGGTACCACCGAAGAATGGTGTCAAGTTGTCGGATTCTGTACTTATCATGCCTCGGTATCTTGGACCACTATCGGTTTCGTATGTGGGGGTCACCATTCGCAAACTTTCCCATCCTTCCAACTACGGGACCAATAGATTTCCCTTTCAGCTGGCACTGGCCGTGACTATGATCAGAATTGGTGACGGGCCTTTGTTGCGTCACAGTCGAATTTCTGGGCGGCTAGTCAAGCATTCTTTTCAACATGAATTCCGAGTCGGCGAATTACCCAACGCTCACCATACAAGGGTGTTTCAGAGGAAACCTCGCAAATGCCGTACCGGTTTATGCAGACCACTGACGAACTGGGAACCGGCTCATGATGCCGCAAGTGGAAGCTGTTGGCCAATGGTGGCATGGAAACTGGAACCGGGACCTGGAAGGGCCGAGGGAAGCGGAAACGAATGGCATCCAAACAAGATTCGACTTGGGGGAACCAGGCGGCTGGTACCTTGCTCTTCTGTTTACCGAGCTGGCCCGAGGTTGCTGACACTTTCGAGTCGGCGTTAAACACAGGGCAGCATCAGGGAAGCATACATGGATGAATTACCTTCAATGATTAAGAAGGCCTGCATACAGACTGCAGAAAAATATTGAAATGCTCCCTTGGGGCTTCCGGCCCGACCAAATCCAGAAGAAAACTGCAACCTAGCAATTTCTTTCTCGTTGAAGCGCAGTAGCAATGGCCTGACAGCAAGGCCTGCAGGCATCGAGTACAGTGTCGTCTCGACCAATATTTCACTGTGCCGGCGACAGGCCAAGTCGGCGACCGGGGCACTTTCCGGGGGTGGCTTGCTGTCGTTTTCTTTTGCTGGGCACGTCGCGAGATCAGCCACAGGGGTCGCTAACGATTTGTTCTAGCCCTTCTAGCCAGCACTACGGAGGGGCGTGTCCGAGCAGACCAGGCCTGGCTTCCTTCGCTCCTTGTCAGATCCCGGAGGAAGCCTACACCGTAGCAAAGATCGCGCTAATATGAAGTGGTATGGAAGTATAAAAAATACTGTGCTCCAAAGGAAGAGAGATATTTGGTAACAAGTTCCACAGAAAATAGGCCGGGAAATGGCATTAGTGTACGGTATGGTTAGATGCAACTCCGGAGTTTCTGATGTTGCAGCCATGGCACAAGAGAAATCACCGGAAACGGAGGCTGGTACCTAGAAACACTCCACGGGAAAGCGGCACCTAAACTAGCACAATTTCTCTTTTCTTTTGGTGTTTTTTCTTCTTCTTTTTTCTGGGCGACCGTTTGAACGCCCAGCATCAGCGGGTAGCGTATCCCTGGTGTTTATCTCCGTGTTGTGGGGTGATATCGAACATCTGTCATGAATGTTCCAGCCTAGCTCTCTCCCCTATAACGCATCACATGTATCACCAACAACCACAGCAAAAAAAAAGAAAGAAGAGGTGCCGGTTCCCTATTCGAGCAAGAACAAACGACAGCGGAAAAAGAGGACTCATCCCAGCAGACCGGTTGCGTGCCACCATGAAGGGTTACTAGCGCTGCTGATTAAGTTACCTACCTTAGTGACTGCAACTGCAGATGCGAGTGGGGACGAGGGTCTCAACTCTCAGAGGCCACTTTTTCTTCTTCATTGCATAAAATCTGTCGATTCCTCGCATCGTTTATCAAAAATTCTGCAGCTGCAGGCTATCTGCGTGTTGGCCGCTAGCGTCCCCGGAAGCGAAGCGAGCATGGAGGTTCCATCCATTCACGCAGAACAGGGCCGGGGGTTGCCAGCAGTTTGACTGAATCTCATCAGCGTCGCATCGTGGGGGATGAGCAACCCTGGATCGGAAAGGCCCGGCGGGGATGCTGATCCAGAACCCTTCCACACCTTCCCAAGCATTCCCGTAGTGCAAGACCTTGATACCCATGGCACCACACCAGGGTCCAATGGCCACCACCTTCGCTGACAAAACAGTCGAATATTGAACCATCACCACATTGCACACACGCCAGTCCGTACCAGGATACCGGATCCCAGGTCCGAAGTCATGATAACACAAGAGTAACGACTCGAAAATATTGGCATACCATTTCGTGGGAGATATCAAGGTAAGGGAGGAACCCCAACACTGGAACAGCTCCCACCAAGGGACGAAATTGTTATCGAAGCCACCGACCACAGTTTATCCCCTCCAGAATCCAAAAAAGGCAAGCAAACATGGGTAGCAGCGCCGACCAAAAACCCATCCTGATCGTGGGCTCGGGAGTAAGCGGCCTTCTTCTGGCCCAGCACCTCCGCAAGTCGTCCATCCCCTTCCACCTCTACGAGCGTGACTCTGATTTGGCCACCCGCGGACTCGGCTGGGGTCTCACGCTTCATTGGTCGCTCCCCGCCATCCGCTCTCTCCTCCCAGAGGACTTGGTCTCCCGCCTGCCAGAGGCATACGTTGACCGGTCCGCAGTGGAAGAAGGCCGACCTTCCACTTTTCCATTTTTTGACCTCAGCACCGGCGAGTTGAAAGCCTCTACCCCAAACGCGGACGAGTCTCAGCGTATCAGGGTGAGCAGGGATAAGTTTCGACGGTTATTGGCTACCGGTCTGGATATCCAATGGGGAAAGGGGGCCACGGGGAAGGTTGACACGGATGAGCAGGATGGTTCCGTGAGGGTTCACTTTGAGGATGGCACGGTGTCGGAGAAGGGAAGCATAGTCGTTGCTTGCGATGGGGGGAGTTCCCGGCTGAGGCAGGCACTGTTCCCTGACAGCGAAAAGTTCAAAATTCCTGTCCGGTTGATGGGTGTCAAGGTCGAGTGCACGCCCGAGGAGATTGAGCCCCTGAGGAAGCTGGACCCCTATTTTCTCCAAGGGGCCGCGTCGGAAAATGATACCTTTGTTTACTTCAGCAGTGAGTTTCATTAACCTCCTTTGACTTTAGCGTCACGACTTGAAAGCTAACACCAGGTAACAAAGCCCTTGATGCCCCCGGCAATGGGACCGGCCGAGACACATACACCTGCCAGATTGTCGTTTCCTGGCCGATCCGGGACAACTTCTTCAACTCTGCCTCTCCGATCCCGTATCCAGAGACGAACCAGGACAGCATAAAACTCATCAAGACTTTTGCATCGACTTGGGCGGAGCCATTTCGGTCCCTAGCGCTTGACATTCCAGAGCAGGCGACCGACGTCAAGTGTCTTGATTTGTACGACTGGCCTCCCCCAAAGAACCTCAGGACAACTGGCAAGGTTGTCTTGGTGGGCGATGCTCTCCATCCGATGGCTATGTGTATGTTCTCTCCCTCAGTCTCTCTCAGCCTTTTACTGACAACCGCAACAGACAGAGGGGAAGGCGCAAACCACGCCGTGATTGACGTGCTTGAATTCGTCGACACCGTTCTCCCTCACCTGGGCGGGTCCGACATAGATGTGAGAACGGCACTCGACGCGTACGAAGACCAAGCTGTGGCGAGAACAAGACCAGCCGTGTTGGCATCGAGGCAAGCTTGCCTGGATGCTCATGAGTGGGAGAAGATTGGGCCGGCGAGTCCGCTCCTGAGCAAGAGGGCGATGCATGTGGGGTTTGACGAAGGAACCATGAAGCTCATCGCGTAATCCCATTCCAGGTTGTTTCTTGGTCTTGGTTGCAATCGTACAGTGTTTGTAGGGTCTAGACAGCGATACTGCTACCCTCACTGGGCTGATTGTTAGATAATAATTCTCCCTTTTGAGAAAGAAAAAAAGAAAGTCAAAAAGTGTTGGGGATCACAGTTGCAGTTTCCACATGATCCCAGAAAAAAAAGTGGCCGAATTCAGGAAGGTTGCCTCTGTTCAGATCCTGACCTGTCCACTGTAACAGTTACAGCGACCCAGGCTGACAGGCTGCGTTGATTTAAGCTGTGGTTCGTGTGGATTCTGTAGATACGAGCAATCGAGGCAAAAATGGGAGGTGGAGTGGAAAAAAATCCCGCGGGGGTGTACGGGAAGTGGAGTGGTGGAGTTTGAGGACAAGGACAAGGGGGAAGGAAGGTGGTAGTGGGCCGAGATCGAATTTTGAATGGAATGGCAGGGTAGGAATCGTGATTGGATCGCATCAGGAGAATGTCAGATGTTTGTTTCGTGTGCAATTTGATTTTGTTTTTTTTTCAATACTGAGTGTATGATGCTCAAGGTCGCAGAACCGAGTCCATATCAATGGTGGGAACAATGGGAATTTCCAACATCATCACTTACATCCGACAAGAGATGTTTGAGGATTTTCAGCACCCAGCCTGAAGAATGTGACGTGTAAGAAAGTAGCATGTGGTAATCGGCTATGATCGGTTCACAGGAATCGGAGAATTTGGATAAGCAGAAGTGATCAATCAGAACATTCGTAGTTGATAGATGCTCGGTCTTTTGTGTCATATTTTGGTTAGGTGTGTAGAAGTACATCGCTCATAATGAATAATAAA
Organism: Triangularia verruculosa; assembly: GCA_033296885.1. Lineage (NCBI taxonomy): Eukaryota > Fungi > Ascomycota > Sordariomycetes > Sordariales > Podosporaceae > Triangularia > Triangularia verruculosa. The sequence continues at coordinate 39,132 of MU864016.1, read as the reverse complement.
TACAAACCTTTTCTTTTCTGGTATCCTTGGTCCAAAGTCCGTATCCAAATGTAAGGTAGAAGCAAAAGAAAAGTCCGCTCTTGACGCCTAATTTTCCACCCGGTTTCGCCAGCCTGTCGTTTAGATGTAGCCACTAGCTCTCTGTTGGCCTGTTTAGTCTCTCTCTCCGTGGCGAGTGCGTCTTTCTTGCTCATCGACGTGGACGCTGTACGTCACACTCTTCATGATTGACCCGTCTGGGCTATCCTTGAGGATGTTTTCCTCGCTTCCCATGCTGAAGCCGGGGTGGCCCTTTGATGAGACGAACGTACCCTTGCGGCCCAAGCCGGCGGAAACATTGCTTAGCTTGTAGGCATCGCTGCCAGACTTGCCACCGCCGAGCTTCCGTGCGTTGCTGCCTCCACCGCTGCCGTAGCCGTTGCCGCTGCCACCCGAGTATTTGGTGGTGTATTCTCTGGCCTTTCGGAGGAAGATTGGTGCGAGGAATGGCAGAGATGAGACCATATTGCCAACGTTGAACTCGATCACTCCCCATACGATGAGCATGGTCGAGTTTCCATCACCGTTCTGGATGTTGTCGATCTGAGTATATCGGAAAACGGAGCAAAGCGTCGTGAAAAGGCCGAGGAGGAAAATGACGATAAGACCGACTTTCTTGCTGGTGCTGACCTTGAGCTGAAGAAGCACGGGAATAGGGATAACGGCGACAATGACATCGGAGACGATAGTGACGATAGCATAGGCCGTGAACGACGGTCCGGGGGCGAGGCACTTTCCGTCGACTCTGGGATCCCAGGACTTATGAACCGGCGAGCAGGCGAATATCAGAGTAAGAGCACATCCCAAGTGCCCAGCAACGATGAAAAACATGGCGATCCAAACGACTCTTCGGTACCAGAGGTGGTTGGTGCCCTTAAAGAGCCTCAGGTAGCTGATCAACAAGGCGACCTTGAAGAAAGCAATTCCAACCTGGTAGACCGGGCGACCACTAAAGTTTGAGCGACTGTAGGGGAGTAGATTCTCCTTTGGGCGCAGAGCGATGGGCAACCCGAGGCCATACTTGGTTTCTGAAAGGGGTCTTGAGGTTAGGGTTATCAGTGCCACTACAGGATCATGGGAAGATGCAACATACGAACGATGCAGAGGATCGAGTATATAAGCGCAAAGACCATGGAGAGAGCAGACATCCAGTCATCTGCGGCAAGGCCATGGTTTTTGTTGCGGATCCATAATCGAGCAGAGACGATAACGACGGAGAAGAAAGAGAAGACGGTGCAGATGGTGATGATAGTCCTCCATTGCGAAATGGCGTCCACCTCAGCGGTAGCGTTGTCGACCCAGACCATTTTGTACGACAGCCAGTGTCGACTTCGAGGTTGCTTTTTACCCCAGTGACGTTGGGAGACGGGGGAGGGACGACAGAACGGGGGAGCCTGGAGTATGAATGAGTGAGGGAGACTGATCGGCAAGGCAAGCTGCTGGAATGAGGATAGCGAGAAGCGAAGGGTCCGACGGGAGATCAGCCTCGAGCTTGCCCATCGAGGAGCAAGATCGATTATCTTTAAAAGTCAATCGACGAGGCCTGGAAAAACCCCCCCCTCACATCCCATGGGCTGTCAATCTCAAGGTTACACCGTCATCGTCTATTCGGTGCTTTCGGTCAACGGTCAGGTAGGCGTCAGCCATCAACAACGGTCAACCGTCTCGCGACCAGAAAACATCATCTCGTCATCTCAGGGGTAGACGTGGGAACGGCGGGAGGGCATGATAAGAACATCCGAGACGGAAAAGAAGGTTCGATACCTCCGTGTGTCCCTTGCAGCGAAACACACACTCCTCCCTGCCATCCAAGTTGCGAGGGAGTCTGGGTGAGACCAGGCCCAGCCCTTGCTTGCGAGACGACACAATTGCTGCATAAAAACTGCATTGACAGCTACGGAGGTGATGACTGCAGACTGATGAAGGCAATACCGCGTCCTGGATTCCCCTGCGAAGTCTGCGAACCACATGCAGGTTGCAAGGGACCGACGGCGTTTCCAGTATTCTTGGTCATCAGGGATGTGACCTGCAGGAACTTCTCTCTGTCGATACAGGACGGAGTATTGGGTGTAGTTGACTGGTAGCGATGTAACCTACCTAGCTGCCGCCATGTCGGGGTGGTCGTCCTTCGCTGTGCCATCTGGATGCAGCCGGGGAGCCGTTCCGTTCTTGGAGCACCACGCTTGGCGGTAGCGCCAGGGTAAACACCACCCCTTGTTCCGCTTCGGTTTCCGCATATCCTGACCCCCACAGGGATTCTCGACTTGTGCACTGTGCGTGGTACTGTTACAGCTATTTCCCATTCTGATGCTCTATCGAATCACTTGCATCCAGACGTCTCGTCCTGCAATGTCGGTCCCCATGTCCAATATGTTGGAAGCAGCACTGGGGGAACCAACTGCATGGTGAGCATGTCATTTTTAAAGACATCGCACCTCGCTCGCTCTCTTTCCAGAGTGCCATGTTTCATTTTCTGCGGTTGAACTTTTGTCCTTCCTAAAGAATTCCCGCCCTTCTTCTTCTTCGGCACTGCTCTGCATCCCAGCGGCACCCTTTCCGTCCCGCCGATCCCCTCGCCCGTCTCCTTCTTTTTGCATTCTTTCTCGAGCCTTCTGTCTCTGTTCTCGCCCATCACTTCCCTTTCTCTCTCTCTCACGCAATCCTCGTTCGTGAGAGCAGCAACAATGGGGTCCTCAGAGAAGGGCAGCATCAAGGACTCCTCCCGGAGCTCCACCAAGGACATCAAGGAGCAGTCGCCCGAAGTCACTCGCTCTGTTGAGTCGAATGGCTCCTCTGGCGGTGTTGATCTCGCGTGGAAGTTCCTTGAGAACCACAGAGAGACTGGCACCGGCGAGTACGTGGATCTCGCGGCCTTGCGCCGAAGAATCGACTTCCGCATTGTTCCCCTGATGTTCCTGTGCTATACCCTCCAGTTCCTGGACAAGGTCATTCTCAACGTATGTGATGATTTTCCCCACATGACCGTGTTGCCAGCCGCGACGCACGGCATCACCCCACAGGTCACCGCATGCAGCCGGCTAATTCATGTCTCAGTATGCCAATGTGATGGGTCTTCAGAAGGATCTCGGCATGGCAGGAAATGATTTCTCCAATGTCGCGACTTTCCTCTTTGTCGGTCTGCTGTGCTTTGAGATTCCCAACAGTAAGCACCCCCTGCATTGTCCTACCTGACTGTGAGGCATCGCGACTAACAGCAGTGCTTCAGTTTGGTTCCTCCAGGCTGTTCCGGCCGCCAAATGGCTCGGTCTCAACGTAATCCTCTGGGGGACTGCCACAGCCTGTGGTGCCGCCGCCACCAACTACCAGACTCTCCTCGTCTCCCGCATCTTCCTTGGTATCTTTGAGGCTACCATCGCCCCGTCGTTGATGCTTATCAGTTCCCAGTGGTATACCAAATCAGAATCCGCCCCGCGCTTCTCTTTCTGGTACCTTGGTCTGGGTTTGGGTCAGATCCTCGGCGGATTGGTGTCGTATGGCTTCCAGCACATGGGCCCTGATGCCCGTCTCTCCGGGTGGCGTACCATGTTCTTGACCCTCGGGTTGGTCACAGTGATTGTCGGCTCCTGCGTCATCATCTTCCTTCCCGACACCCCCATGCAGGCCAAGTGGATGTCCGACAATGAGAAGGTCGCTCTGCTGAAGCATGTCAGCGTCAACCAGACTGGTGTAGAGAACCGCAAGTTCCGTGGAAAGGAGATCTTGGAGGCCTTGATGGATCCTCAGGTTTACCTCTTGCTTCTTGCTGTCATCTTGGTAAGTCTATGTCTCTTTGGTTCACTTGAATAGTGTTCTCGTTGCTAACAAAGTCTCAGCTCTCTGTTTCCAGTGGTGTGGTCACAACCTATTCGGCCACCCTCATTCGCAACCTTCCCGGCTATGACTCCAAGAAGGCTGCCCTCATGAACACGCCCTCGGGTGTTGTGAGCATCTTCTTCACCCTCCTGGTCGGCTGGGGCATCCGTTTCCAGTCTCACCGCTGGGCCTGGATCATTGTCTGCATTATTCCAGCGATTTTGGGCGGCGCGTTGATGTCGTTCTTGCCCAAGGACAACACCAACGGTATCCTGGCCGGTATCTACCTCGTCAATGCCGTTGTGGCTCCTCTTGCCATCTTCTACAACTGGACCGTGGCCAACATTGCCGGCCCTACCAAGCGCGCCTTCGCGGCCGCCATCATCAGTGGCTCCTTCTCTCTCGGCAACATCATTGGTCCCCAGACCTTCCAGGCTCGCGATGCGCCCGACTACCGCCCCGCCAAGCTCGCCGTCATGGGCACCCAGGCTGGCTGTGCGGTGGTCACCCTCGCCCTCTTCTTGTACTACGCCTGGCAGAACAAGAGGCGCAACAACCGCGCCGACAACGAGAACGAGGACGCCTTCATGTCGCCCGAGGTCTGGGCCCGCATGACGGACAAGGAGAACAAGGGTTTCCGCTACTCCTACTAAAAAAAGCTGCTGCATTGTTCTCTTTTTTTTTTGGTGGTGGATGGGACATAAAAACGCCACATTTCTTGGCCACCACATTACACACTTTATACCTACTAGTTTTCGGTCCTTTATAGATACACCTTGGTGATACCCGCTTTTCTTTTCAAGGTGGACGAATCAGCAAATGTTGGAAGCACATGATAATACTGCCATGCAGCAGTTTCTTATTTCTTTTTTAGCGTCAGAAACAGTGTTTTGCCCACTTGTGACATGCAGAAATGCAATGTATATGAAATGCAGGTGAAAGCGAATAGGTAGCCATGGCATTGGAGCGAGCTATTTTCACCGCCCGGTCTCGGAGACGGAGGGTTGAGACATCGTCTAAATCAGGTCTGGCGCAGGGGGTTCAGAACTTCCGGTCTTGAAAAGCGGGACCCCCTTGTTATGGGGAAGGATGATTGTCGATGGATTTTCCTGATTTGATTTGACGATTGACCCCAGGATTATTAGATGATGTGCTCGATTGGAATGAGAACCCTGATGAATGCTGGTCACAAACCCAAGCCTCTTTCCCACACCCCGCAAACTCACACAGACAATGCGGTGTGAAATGTCAGATTCACGAATGAACAGAGAGCGGGAGATACCGAGTCGGTTACACGAAAACCGGCCCTTGCTGACGCGACCCAGTTTGTCACTTCCTGAGGATAAGGTGGGAAGCCTGGCGAGGTGGCGACGATCATTGCCACTTCAAAGACTCAAAACTATGGAAAGTATTGGATGAATGCTGACTTTATCGACTTTTGTGGATGTGGCTGACTTGGAACCATCGAAGAATGCATGATGGGAAAAGTTCCATGTGGAAAAAAGGGGGCCAGGCATGCAATGGTACGTGAAGTGCAGAATCTGCTTTTGAACATGTCTGTCAAGAAACAACTCTATATGCCTGAAGCGATGCGAATGGATGGACGGTGAAAAAGCGACCAAGAACAGACGCGAACCGGGATGGGCGGCAGATCTCTTTTTGGTTCCGTTTTCTATTTGCTTGGCTCTTGGTGATTTTCGAAATGGTGTGCAATGGGGGAAGGATGATCCTTTTGGGGGGGCGGGACGGCTTGAATCACATTTCGGCACAGCTTAATCTGCATTTACTCCGGAAGATCACCGAGGGCTTTTGGGGGGAAATCCTGTAGGTAATTACGGTTGTAAGAAAGGTCCTGGAATGCTACTGCAGTCGGGGCCGATGGATACCTACGGCAGGACAAGTCGGAGATTTTTTGTTACGGGCGATTCAACTTGGAAGGATGAGACGAGAAAAAGAAGCGAGCGTCTAAGTGAATAAGCGACCGAACCAGAAGATCAGGACATGTACCTAAGGTATGCAGGTCCTATACCACGGTGGGGCTACTGGATACGACACTCTGGGGCGGAAACTTTGGCAGAGGGATGTTTGAGGGCGTATCATCATGCCTGCCGGAGTTGTGAGTCGGGCCGACGGTCCCGTTTGTCGAGATGTCCTTCAAGATGGCGTGGCTGCAGAAGAAATGTAGTTTAAGGTAATGATTATCTCCAACCTGGAACTGGAGACAGCTCTTTGAAGTACCGTACGTAGGCATGCATTTCAGCTCGCTACCCTCCAAATTGAGCTGGTAAGACGCTAGCATCTTTTCTGAGGTAATGCGTAGGGAAGCGAAGACACTCTGCATACATCAGGCTCTAGGTACCTATCGAAACGGTGATTTGGCGAGCCTACCTCCTATGGTCTGTCAGATACCCGTTGAATTGGGTCTTGACAGAAAATGCTGGTTCTATACTCCCTACCTTCCAGGTTAGCACGTTGTGAATAGAAGAAATGAAGACTGTCAACCGGGCAAACAACCTTAAAAGATTGTGGCGACGCATTAAAAGACAGTCGTTAACAGTTTAAAGATGGTTAACAGGCTTCGAAAGATAGATAATGGGCCTCAAGAGATGGCGAATAGGCCTTGAGGGGCAAGTATAGGCCTTGAAAGCTAGTCAACAGACCTTCAAGGAGAGTTGATAAGCCTTAAAACATGGTTGAAAGGCCTCGGAACTTATCTCGAGGCCATCAAACTATCTTAAGAGGCCTGGTCTTTATGTACACCTGTTGTGACTCCTTTTTTTTAGAGACATGCTATTTGGAGGATGCACTCCCACTATCCGGAGGATGTGGGTCAACCTACGGGCCACTGCAATGTACCTTGGACACCAAGAATCGATTTTATATGGTAATTTTCCGTGATTACGTCCGTTTTGCATTTTCCCAACCCTTTTAAAATCCAGTTATAGTCGATTTAAAACTATTATTACTTATAGTAAATAGAAAAGTAAGTAGGCGGGTAAGGTCGAAGAAGACAGGTGGTGGTTCAAATGGGAGTGGTCTTAGAAGGTACATTGTAAGATGGTAACTGTCTGCAGGGTTAGGGAAATGTATGGGGAAAAGTGGCCCCACATCCTCCGAATAGACAGAGTGCATCCTCCAAATAGCATATCTCTTTTTTTATTCAAAGCGTGCTTGCCTAGCCATCAAATATCGGCGGCTACCTACCAGTGATACAATTGTTGTTCGGCATGCGCTAACTAGGTACGGCACGAAATGTGCGAGTTTATGCCTCTTTGTGAGATGTCGGGTGAAACCAGCCCAGAAGCCATCGGATAGTATTTCGGTCAAAGAAGTCCAGCGGTTACTGGGTATGTGACACTGGGGTGCCATGTTGTGCTAGGCACCCAAAGTGATTAGGCATCCCCGTCAATGGTAACATAAACCGGAGAATGGTAAGTATCTTGTGAAACCATCAAAGCTTGCTTGAACTACCTGTCACACATATATGATACATGAGAGAGGCCAAAGTGAGCTTCCATAATTGTTTATGAGGAGTCCGGGAAAGTCGGAGATAGATGCGCCTGAACTTCATCATTTAGGAGCATCCTTGATAGTTCCCGTCCTTATTAGAACTGGGGCTTATGGGAGTCGTCAATGCGGGAATATAGGGAAGGCAGCAAGTCCTAACTAATAACCTATTAAGGTGTCTGCTAAGACTTTGTTGAATACGGTATGAGTTCTGGCCGTAATGCCTTTGAGTGCACTCGTTTATCTCCTACCTAAGGGAAGTGGATACAGATACCAACACCCTTTTCTATGGCATATGTTATAGAAACGGACATCCGGGTTTCAAGGCTTCCTCCTTGGTATTGCGCAGCAGTTTGTGCACCACGTGGATGGCTCCTCGGAAAAGAATTGATCTAGTATTTTGGTTTGTAATACCGGCAAAGGAAGGCAGGGGCCCTGAATATGTGTACTAGTCAGTGATTGCGTTGAACGGCAGAGATGTTCATGCATGGAAGGCTGGAGGGGTCGAAGACTGGAAGACTTGACTCCTCAGCCGAGTCACCCTCATCCACCTAGCGATCGCTGGGTCTGAATCTACGGAAGGCACTTGTCCAACGTCTTGGTCTAGGAAGCCATCCGTCAGGTACTTCTCGGCCACATCCTAATCGATCAACCATCGTGAGCGGTCTTCGCCATGCAAGGGCATCATCGGACAATCGACCAACCCAGCCTGGATAGGCCCTTCCCATTCTTCTCCAAACACTCTCCGCCCATCGGTTCAAGGCGGTTGAAGGCCTGGCAGCCGCTATTCACAGATGAAGTTCAAGCCCTGCCACCAATTGTCATTTAATACTAACCCGGAACCTTTCAATATGTTATTCTTCTTCTCCCAAACTTCAAGTTCGTTGGCTGCTCGCTGTCCCTGCCCTCGTTTGCCAGCTTGTCTGGTATTACCACTTTGTCCTTGTTTTAAGTTTCCAACCCCGTTGGCCGAAAAACCTCCAGACACAGTTCATCAACGGCCAAAAAGGTGAGGAGTTTGCTCGGCCATTTTTCGGAGTCAGGATCATGATTCCTCGCCACTCCGGGGACTCGGAAACCTACTTCGACGCTGACGGTAAGCTCGGCGATGCCCATCGCGTGGACCTGAGGATCGACCATGGCGAGTTCACCGCCAACTCCGATCTCCTGCCAGCCACCAAGAGGGCCCTTCTTCCAATCCTGGCACGCAAAGACGAGCGGTCAACCCACCTAGCCAAGCTCAGTGAGATCATCATCACCATCAACAAGGGCAAGTCTGCCCAATTGGTCAACCTCGGGATGTCCCCTATCACTGCCACCCAGGACGACAGCAAGGCCAATTTCGCCAATGGTGTTTTTGAGGGAATGGTGCCTCTGCTATACCTCGCCGCCCCGAGGCAGTTCACCATCATCGTCCCGACCGATGACGCCTACAAGCACAGAAAGAACCGGTTCTCCATCAATCTGCCTTTGGAGAGGCCACTCGTCTTCAACGACTATCGTCGGTCAGTGCATTTTATCTGACCTGTGTTCCTCTTGGACCACGGAGCATCGTCAAGTACAATGAGCTCATGGCAAAGGCTCCAGGGAAGGATGCAGAGAACCCCCCTGTGGCCTTCAGGTTCGATCGCCCGGAAGACCACATGGTGGCATACTCGCATGGTATCATCCACGACGTTTGGCGACTGGCACTGTAAAGTGGAATATAACATTGTGAAATAGTTGATAGGTAGGCTTAAAAGACAGTTAAGGCGTACCCCGCAAGTTCTCGATCGATGTTCGGGTTCAGCGGAGTTGGGCTAAACCCGCCCACGGCGCCACCAATAGAATGGCGCAGGTGGACCCCCACATTCCTGTCTGGGGTCATCCCTTTTGCAAACATCTCCATCAAAACAAGGGCATTGATGCTCCCAAAACAAACAGTTTTGATATCAAGAACAAAGAGATGAAGACGATTTTGACTTTCAGCCTCCGCGGAAATAGCACAGCCTAAACCATGCCGACGGCCGAGGGCATGAGGCGTCAGATGTCTTGGTCTCTCTATCCACCCGGCCGCTATCCCCTTTTGGGAGTTTCTCTTAGCAAATCTGACGTAACGCCGAGCGAGAGCAACCAAAACCGTTGACGGTTGGCTCAGATGGAGGAAACAGTTAGTCACAGGTTGATCTTCTAGCGCCCTTTGAGGATGCCCGTGAGGTCGGTCGTGCCACCATGGCTTTGTATGGCAACATAACCACTTAATAAAGATGGAATTCTTCGTCAGCGCGGATCCGCCTGCCTTCGCCGCTCTTTCCATTTTACAGTTCTGTGCCTGTGTGACGGTGCTTGAAGCGCTTGTTTGCTCCCAGAAACTTCTGGTCGTCTCAGGGACGGACCCTTCATTTACCACAAGCATTCCAATGTCGTGAAAAAAAGTCGAGTTTCTTTTTCCTTCAAGTTCACTGACATCACAGCCGAGATGTCCCTCGGCCGCCCAACCTCAAACACTCACGTAACCCGCGTGTCATCACATCCGTCACATCCCGAAAAGCCAACGCGATCATGGTCGACCCTGCACTTCGATGTCGACACCCACCTTAATCCGTTCTTTCCTCCCTCATGTCTGCCCCGCTTTCCTCATGCCGTCGCTCATTTTCTCGGGTACCGCAACCCCGTGCCTCCAGAGGCCCACTCGAGGCCACCGCTGGGTAACATACCCATGATCTTCTGGGCTGTGGTGGGGGTATTCGGCAGCTTGGCCTTGATTGGAGCCGTAGGGCAGAAAATCTCGGCGTTTGGAGAGAAGGGGGTGCCAGTGATTATTGGGAGTTTTGTATGTCAGGTTCTACAGCCCCATCGCAGTGCCTGTCCACTGACACCGAGTCTAGGGAGCAGCAGCTGTGCTGGACTTTTACGCCATCGAGTCGCCGCTTGCCCAACCTCGAAACGCCATTCTCGGCCAGATCCTCGCCAGTATCACGGGAATCGTCGTCTGTAAGCTGTTCGCCTTGTTGGGCCCGGAAGAGTTCGAACGAGTGCGATGGCTCGGAGGATCATTGGCGTGTGGTCTCTCCACTGCCGTCATGGCCTTGACGGGAACGGTACACCCACCTGCTGGAGCGACCGCCCTGATGGCAGTTGTCGATGATAATGTCAGCGGCTTGGGATGGTACTTGCTTGTGCCTGTGTCACTGGGGTGCGGTTTGATGCTGGTCGTTGCGCTGCTTGTTAACAACATCCAGCGGCGATTCCCGTACTACTGGTGGTCACCCAGCGAGACAGGTCTCTTTTGGAACCCAGAGGCAAGGAGGGAGCAGCAGAGGCAACAGGAGGAGGAAAACAGATCAAGACTGGAAAAGCCGGGAGATTCTGCCACCAGTAGCACCGATTCAGAGGGCGGCTCAGGGGACGAGCCTGATCAAGTGATCATCAGACGAGGGGAGGTCATAATACCGGAGGGGATTACCTTGCGTCCTGAGGAAGTGCTGTGGTTGGAGACGATCAGTCAGAGGTTATAGAGTGACTGACCTGTCTCTCCTTAGAGGTCCCTTGATGGACCATGGAGATATGAGAACCCAAAAATAATTAGAATAATCATGAATGAGCAAAAAGAAGTTGATACTCGGATACCGGGAGTCGAACCCGGGGCTGTTGAGAGAACAGACACTTCTGAGAAGTGAGAGTCAACGATGTTACCGCTACACCATACCCGATAGGATGGTTCCGATTGGATTGATGCAAAGAGGTTGAGGAATTAGGGCTTCTATTTCACAAGGTGGTAAGCTTTTGTGTGGTGGAGCTGTGTGTGGAGCTCTGGTTGCCAGGTCCTCAGGTTGCCAGCTTACCCCTGAACCCCTGAAGCACAACAATACAGTAAAAACCACCACTGCTCATACCGGATTTCTTGAGTGATGTGATCAGACAATATCTGGCTATTCATGTGTTCGCTTAGCAATATCAGTACCTCAGATCTTTTTAACAAAAGCTTAAGCACAATACCTTAAGATTAAGTAGCGTCTGAGGTGTATAGTGGCATGAAGTTTCAGATCGACTTTGGGCCCCGTCTCAGACTCAAGAGGTGATACCTCGTCTGGTATCGTATCCCTATATCAACAACTGTTCAGAAATCAACATGGGTCACTGAGGTTGGGCATATGAGGAATCCAGGGTGCCTGTTCTTTACCGAATACCAGGTGCACCACGTGTGCAAGAAAACCACGCGCAAGTCATTTGCACGAGAAGAGAGCAGCTGCTGGATATCGTTTGATCAAAACTCAGCTAAGGTACCTTAGTATTATTGTATTATATGCTGAAAGAACATCATTTCCTCTGATTTTATCCAGGACATATCCGCCTTCTCTAATAGACAACTGATGAAGGAATCTGACATTCTAGACGCGTCTCGAGGAATCATCAATCGTTCGCCCCCATCCCGGGTCAAAGAAACTCCAAATTATTTATTAGTTTTGCTGATGCTGAGCTTGTGTATATCCCTGCTGCTGTTGATAGCCTTGATGATACTGCTGCAGCGGTTGTGGAAATAGCCGTTGCTCTTGATATCCATCGATATATACCTCTTGGTATTGCTGGGATGGTTGTTGCTGCTGTTCTTGTTGTTGTTGATGATGATATTGCTGCTCGTATTGCCGCTGTTGCTCTGAAACAAGTGGCGAAGCCTGCTGCTGTTGGTATTCTGGCACAGGCACCTGGTACCCTTCCTGCGGGTGAGCTGCGCCGCCGCCCTGGTACGATATGTCCTGTTCAGCCGGCATTGCTCCGGTCCTGAAACCCATCTGCCTAACTACGCCCCATCCTGTCTTCTCCTTCTTCCGCTTATCGCCCCCGGGCCGCTTTGTCTCGGTTCCGTTGAAGAAAATCGGAGGCGGTTGAGGCAGGTGGTTGAGGACGAGAATGACAAACAGAGTTATGACGAGAATGGGCAAAGGCCAAGGTGTGCCCCATAACTCAAGGACGCGCTCATCGTTGAGTGTGATGAGAGTGACCAGGCACAGGCCGACGCCCACGAGAAAGTTGAGTGCTTTGCGGATGTAGTTAAAGGTAGTCCAGCCTCGAGTGCGGGAGATGATGTAGAGAAAGTTCATCATGATGAGCGTGAGACCGGCGGCAACATAGGCGTAGGTGAATACGAGACGGAACTTGCCCCAGTTCAAGTCGAACACCTTTTGCTCCAGTTCAGTGGCGTCTGTGATGGTGTTGTCGCTTTCGAAGGCGGCGTATCCGTTGACGTTGAAGGTGGCAAAGAGTGAGTTCTGCATAGCAATGAGCAACTCGGCGAGTGTTTGCATGATGGTTTTGACAGTTTCGTTCTCGAGAGCCTCCTCGTCAGAGAGACTGTTGATTGAGATCCAGAAGCCGTCGGGTATTTCCGAGAGCTTCGCGAGAGCTGTCCCGATGGAGGCCTCAGTGACGGTGTATTTTGGGACGTATATCTCAAATACTTCGATGAGGGTCTCGTTGATCGTCGAGACGAACCAAGACGTGGTAATATTGAAGCCGGGGCCATCTCCCTCCAATAATGCGGCAAGGAACTTGTCGTTGGTGCTGAGATACGTCTCAATGACCTTCCACCAGATCACAAATTGGCTAGAGCCCAGGATGAAGAGCTTCAAGGAAAGCTGGAACGGAAAGTGAAGAAAAGACCACAGGAGTTCCTTGTGGAGCGGCATCTTGAGGTTCCTCCTCCAGTCAAAGTAGATCATGTAGATCAGGTAGAGATTGGAAATCCCGGCTGCCACATTTCCAATGGTTGCTGACGTCCAGGCGTTGTGGTTCAAAACGACTTTGGTGGCTGCGCTCAGAACGGTGATGATGCCCTCGCCAATGAAGATGTAAGTGAGGAGAGACATGCGGCTCATCATGTGGGTCCCAGAGTAGGATAAGACCTGGAATTTGAGAGACAGGAGAATGTTGATGAGGGTTTCGAGACCAGTGAGTACAAACCAGATGGCATACAGATGGCTGCTGGTGCTGTCTTGGAAGGCAAAGGCGACGCCTAGGTAAACAAGCGCAGAGACAACATTCAGGCCAACCATCAGTCCCATTGGCATGATGGTTCTCTTGAAACCTCGAATATGCCACATGATGGATGCATACTGAGAGCCCATAGCGAGACGAGACGCCATGAGGATGATGGAAAGTGTCCGGTAAGTCTGGCCTTTCTGGTCATACAAACTCCACGTTGGAGCAACAACAGCAAAGCCAACCATGACACCAAAGTGGACTGCACGGACGCATCGTTCTGTGAGGTTGATTGTTAGCCACATCTCTATTCTGAACTCTAAAGATATAAGGTACCCACCAAAGATGCTGTCTGTGATGAACCGTACATCAAAGAGGCCGAGTAATGCCCAGGTAAACCACAGAAGGACAAAATAGGCGATGAAGCTGTTTAGCTGCTGGAGGTTTGTTACATCCTGGACTTCTGCGAAGACACAGAGGATTGCAGCAAAAAATAGGTCGTAGAACACCTCGATATTTGTCGCTTCGGCATGCTTTTCGAACTCTGGGTTTTCATCGGCCGACTCTCTCCAACCAAAACTGTCAAGCTCTGTCGCCCCTCCTTGGCCTTCGGCTGGTGATGATGTAGAGCCTTCCTTGGGAAAAGACTTGACCCGAACAACGGGACTCTTCATCAGTGGGACACTGTCCTCATCTGAATGGGCGGTGAGGAGCGGGTTTGCCATGAGGTGCCGTTCTATGCCGTGATATCTCGTTCGATAGTAGCACAGGTATGCCACAGCAGGCTTTGCCAAAGAGAATAGAAGTGAGGGATTGATAGAGACAGCTTGGTATGACGAGATGGCTCTCAACTACCACGGGTGTGGTCCTTAAGGACTTTTGATCTCGAATGCCGTTGTCAACAGCCTGATGCCAAGGATCGTCAAAAGTGGAGGTCAAGCTGACGCCGAGAACTGGTTGTGTGAGAAGGCCGCCGGGATCTGGCATGGCTCCCTGTTCGATCATCAAAAAACAGGCAAGGATCGGCCTTTGGTCAGGTCCTTTCCGTTGCTTGCTCATGATTTGCAACTGGGTAGCGGGTTCTGCGTACTTCGTACAACTGCCGCTTCCTCTTCGTTGAACGATCTGGTCGCTCCAACTGGTAGATTGGCTGTCAAGGTGTTTTTGGAGCAGAAATGGACTACGGTCATGGCAGGTCTATTTTTGGTGAGAAGGGTGGAGTCCGTGAGAGGTTGTGGCTTTGTACAAGGGCCAGAGGGTAGACCGACTGCAGCCTGAGGCGGTGGCTGCTGGGAACACCCTGATGGGTGATCAAGTTTGTTGCTTGGTAAGAAGCTTAAGCTCTTTAATTTTAAAGCCAAGGAAGGCCGAGTGAGCTAAGTGCTGAGCTAAGCCCACTGGTCTCATGTGTGGATCATACCCAAATCGGCATCGCCTTCACTGGCACGGAGGCATCCGTTTTTGACTGGATGAGAATCTTCTGAGGCTGCAGTCTGACAGTCTGAGATAAGATGGATGTTATTTTGGCTCCTTGGAAGTGATGGGTCGTCAAGGGCCAGGGTGGTCTGTATGGCGGCATAAAGTCCGCCGGCAAGTTTGAGACAGGCTAGTTTATGACAGGGCGCCAATATGCACTTACACGTGTCCTCAGTTGTTTACGAGACTTGAAGTCAAGACAGTCTTCCGCTAATGTACATCTCGCTGTAGGAACATGCATGGAAAATCTGTAGAGAGAAAATGACAAAATAAATCTACACAACGGTCGAGGCAGTTGATCACACGACTGCCCGTGTGGGGCGTGGGCGCAGGCCCACTGCTTTGCTCTTCTTCTTCCTTTTCTTCTTGCAGCCAGAACCACTGCCTTTTTCCCTCACCTTTTCCATCAATACTACGTATTGCTCACCACTTCGTTGCCCACCGATAACTGGAGCCTCCTTGGTACGAGCATAAAACTTCTTCCGGCTCGGCCACGCCTCGAAGCACCTTGCTTCCCACCGAATCATCGTTTTTGCATCGAAAGAATACCCATCATCGAATCCTTCACTTTCTGCCTGACGCTTGAGGGCCACCTCATAGTCCTTCAAGTACTCAGGACCAGTGCTAGAAGAGTCGACAGAGTAATCGCCAGCCCAGGTGTTGTAGGTGAACTGTGACTTGATTGTAATACCATCGAGTTCTTCGGGAGCTAGCCGTCTCAAAGCCATGCGTTGAAGCGTCTTGTCCGATTTACGCATCCCTTCAGAGCACGAAAACGTGCCTGATGATCCCGGGAAGACGATCGAGATGGTTTTCAACGATGGAAGTTGACCCGGCCGTCGGGTGTAACCGGGGACTTCACCCCATATGCCTGCGGCGCTCAAAGGCAATGCAATATGTCGAGCCTTCAGCCTCAAAGGAAGGCTGCTTTCGTCGTATAAGAATCTATCCCAGGACAAGGATGTGGTCATGTACAAAATATCGATTTCGCAGTTGTAAGCTCGCATTGGCCCCTTGGACATCAAGGCTATGTCGTGAGCTTCGGTATTGGTCTTCAGAAGGCCTTTATTATATGGCTCATGCACAACCAACCGCGGTGGTGTGTCTTGATCGTCTCCTATTTTATATTCTTCGGTGTAGAAGCATACCCCCGGCGTGGATGATCCCGGCGGCACCGTATCAGCGGACGAAGCGGCGATAGCCCAGACTTCCTGTCGAATATCAGCAGGTAGGTGCGTGAAGAGTGTGAAGTCCTTCTCGTGAGACGTGTGTTTTTCTGGTGCTGTGGGTTGGTTGGGCATTTTCTGGTGCAAGTCGCGGATAGTATCAGTCAGAAGAGAACGCAATCAGAACACTGAATGCAGCCACGAAGATAAAACCCATAGTCATATTAATAGTTTCATAAGACAATTGGATTCAATTGCGTGGTAGGTATGAAGGAGGCCTTCTGAAAAAGCAAGGCCGACTTCTTGTTGGTACGGTCTTGCTGCGCCACCCGCTTTTCTCCCAAGGCAAACTGGCAAGGCACCATATCGTAATGAGAGGAAGTGACGCCTCACACAGCGCGGCGATTACCTTCGGTGCGTTATCAAGTGTAAGTATGTATGTTCCAGCTGCTTAAACTGAACCGAGCACACTGGTGGGTGTAAAGTCATATAGGTCTTAGGTACCTGTATGTGTGGCTCGCAGTCAGCCCTGCCCACCTCAGCTTCATCTGAAATTTACTATCGGTAAAGGCAGTATAAGCCTCATTCCAATACCAAAGTAGCTGTAGGCAGTGCGTTTCCGAGGCATAGCACACCTTACCGCCAAGACCGCGATATAAAGAAGTCTCATCACAAAATTATCGCACGCCGGAGTAAGCACTCAAGTCCGCCGAAGAAACACAATCTATTAGAGTAAATAACATTAACAAGTCTTATCGGTTGTCGTACCACAAGATCACTGGTCTTCCCTGCCTCCGCCTCCAGTGGCCTTGTGAATCGACAAGGCTCCGTTCTTCCGTCATAAGGTCGTAGTCTTCGTGCGCGAGGCATCGCTCATGGGATACGTCGTGATTTCCCTTTTCATGAGTTACCCCATTGAGAATGGACTGGCAACGACTGGCAAAGGTGTGTAGGTCCCGCGTCGGTGACGAATTGGTGGCTGGTATGGGTGGGACCAGCACTCCGATGGCATCCGTGGGTGATATGGTTCGTGTATCGAATTGCGCACACCAGCGATGGCAGAGGCCAGAGCTGTGTCTTCGCTACAGCGCGATGCTTGCGATGCCGTTGGATGGTCGAACCATGCGGTGTATCGGCCGGATGATGCCAAATCCACCCCGAACTTTCCGCCTCAACGCCCTTTTACCGACCCGAGAACATCTCCCACAGAGTGGATCCTTTCCGTGGATGGGCCGACTCGACCGGCGTTAGGTGACTCCCGGTAGACTTGTTGATTGCATCCAACACCTTCAGGTGCTCCTTCCTGAGGGCGCCAAATTCCTCATCGAGCTGGTTGTGCCACGGGTACAGCACAAACACTTGGAAGGCTAGTGCCGATGAGGCGACGGCAAAGTTGGTGACGGAAATGAGCCGTGTGATGTACACCATCTTGGTTGGTTGAAACGAGTGGGCGGTAATGTGTTGTTACGGTTGGATTGAATGAGCGGTCGGTGTGAGCGCTTTGGCTTTGGAAATAAAGAAAGGAAAGTCGATGATGAGATGCTTAAAAGGCAAAGAGTGTTGGACCTTGACAACAAGAAGGAGAGAAAATGAGCGGTAAAGGGGCAGCGGTTGTTTATCAATGCGTATGGCCCAAGCCTTAGGTGTTCGCCGAGACTCGGGATGCCCGAAGAATGGGTCACGACGTCACAATGAAGAAGACCCCGACCACAATCTGACTTATACAGCAAGGATGCCTAGGACAAGTTGCGCCGTATTGACGTCGTTTTGAATGAATCATTCATTCGAGTCATCGAGATTACCACATGATTTTTTTCGTGACAAAAAAACACCAACAGATCTCTTAGCCGAGAGCGTTATGATGGATGTTACCTCGGCCTCATCCACGTGTCAAGTGAGGTGTCCGGACCCAGTGCCGCATCCTAAACGGGACAATTGGGACTAGAGGTCCGTGTTCGCCGGGAGAACACGGCTTTTGGACCGACCCACACTTCCGTCAATGACTAATGCAAAAGTGGCGTGATATTGAGCGATGAAGTAAAAGCATTGACAATATTAGATAATCATCTAGTTCTGAAAAGGCCTAGTTTAGGTAGGTAGATATGACGCCGCTCTTTGAGCATTGTGATTCCTTCCGACTGATATCGTAGGTCGTAGCTGCAGTTTTCTCCATTCCAGAAGCAGCATGTTTGACACTGTCTTTCTCAACTTATCTGCGGTGGTGATATTGGACGCCGAATAAATTTGCTGCCCCTTCGGTGGAAAGCTTCACAAGACCAGCTCTCTTTTTTATCCAGGACGTAGATATCTAGCATGATGATATACGCTAAACTCCGCTCAGAGATGCTGGATCTTACTGTCATAACATCTCGCACACATATTCAGTACCTAGTAGAACCTGCCTACTTCGAGATCGGGCTTCAAGATGGACGGAGGGGCTGGACAAGGGTTAGGGGAATGGCTGGTGACCTTTCGAACCTCCCCGCATGCGACCCTGATTGCTGTGCCTTGATGCACTGCCCGGGTTATCGGCACTGCCTTTTGGCCCCCATTGATATGTTGAGATTTGACTGCGTAAATACAGCAGCAACACGGATCCCGCACAAATCCGCCCCAAAGCTGCAACAACCGACAGGAGCGCTGGTGATGGCTGAAACAGCAGGTCTTGCTATCGGTGCTCTCGGATTAGCGAGCCTGTTTTCAACATGCGCAGGATGCTACCAGCTAGTCCGACTTGGAACAGAGCTGGACAAAGACTACAGGATCCTTGAAACAAAGTTCAGCAACCAGGAGCTGCGATTACTATCATGGGGCAGAGCGTGCGGACTGTCCGGAGCGGATGCGGACCTGTCACACAATACACAACTCAGTGACCCAATACTGCGGTCCCGAATCGTTGCTACTCTAGAGTGCATCAAGCAGCTGTTCCAGGATGAGACAGAGCTGAGGGACAGGTTCGGGTTAAAGCCCCCTCAACAGCGTGGTAGCAACCGCAACTCGGCTTTGCAGCTACTTGGCTCCAAGTCCCTGGGCGCAAAACGACCCTATTTCTTCTGGAAGAAAGAACAACAGAGGGTGGCTCGGCTATGGGACGCCGCTTCATGGGCCATTTCGGATAGGGATCGCTTCGCGCAACTAGTACAACACCTGAAGGACTTCAACGACGACCTAGAAGCCATGACTCGCTCCTTTGGGGATATCTCACGGAAACAACGATATATCGTCGAGGCCGAACTTTCGGAGGTCTTTGATCTGGAGACATTAGAGGAGATCGCAGATGCTTCACGCGACAATGACGGCCTTATATCAGACGCTGTGAGCCTGCGTCTCAGCTCCCTCCGCTCTGGCAGCATCCGTGAAACACATGACGATCAGGATTCTCCATCTTTCGATGCCAGGCTCAAAACCATCCCGGCTACCACCGATGAGATCTTGATCTTCAGCCAGAGCCAAGCATTTGGTAGCACCTCACCCCTTCTTGAACCCCCATCTCGAACGAAGTTCCAATGCGTGGTGGTCGGGGATCGCAACGCAGGCAAGACGCGACTTCTCAGCGCTTTTGCTTATGACAGACTTCCAGGACCCTACAGTCCCATGATATTCGACAGCTGCGTCGTTGGATGCCGGGTTGACGAGGTGGATTTGCAACTCGAACTCAAAGACACATCGGGACAAGAAGAATACGACCAACTCAGAGCCTTCTCATACAAGGGTGCGGATGTCGTACTTTTGTGCTTCCGCGCCGAGAACCCTACAGCTGAGACCAGAAAGGCCATATTGGGAAAATGGTCATGGGAGATACGCAGCCATTGCCCACAGACACCCATCATTCTTGTTGGACTGAAGAACCCCGGCCAGGACGTGGGTGTCGACCTGGTTCCTCGGACGGAGAGTTCAGACCAGTTTATTCCTCTCCACATCATGAAAGACATTGGAGCTACGAGGTACTTCTTTTGCGATCCAGAGACAGGCTTTGGAGTCCGCGATCTCCTCGAATATGTGGGTAACAGAGCTATAGGGCGCGCAAACGGACCGCTGACCTCATTCACAGACACTGAGAATTGCTGTCCAATGTACCCAGCCGACGTTGCCGACACCGACACGGGTCAAGAGAGGGAGCAGGGTTACCGAGATCATGAAGGATCTTGTGGCTCAGTTCAGCGATGACTGAATCTCTGCTGATCTTGCCTACTACTTTGGAAGCCATCAAAATCTGTTCACTAAACGACCCCATCTGCGGGTGATGTAATCCCGCAACCAAGCATCAACGGCTGAATTGGTGTGCCGATGTGGAGACTCTCCCGCGTTTCAGACGGCTCATCGGGAGATGGACGCGAGATCTGGCATGGGTCAAACCAGGTCTAAACCGCGGCAGTTTGATTGGTTCTGCAACTATTGGTGGAAGAGACGGCGATCAAGACTGGATCCGCAAAGTTGGGATAATTGATCATCAATAAAGAGCTCCATGTTTGGCCTCTTCGGAGCTACAGGTGAGTAGACCAACACTGAAGGTTGTGGAGACGGGATGATCGCTTGGTGCAAATACCTCATTGCGTATGGGACGGGATGTAGGTAGATATTCAGGCTTGAACACAGTCTATTGTCCTGACCATGACTGTTCTTCAAGTTTCGGTCGGATTGGGAAGCCGATTTGGTCTAGAACAAGATGAGTTTGGTCGAGCTGTTGCTTCTTTCGCTTGTCTCAGTGGCGGACGCTAGTCCTCTACGCAGAGGTGTCTCATGGCCTGTCCCGATTCCTGCTTCTTCAGTCCCTCCCATCGAGTGGGACGCCATTGGGCCGCCCATATACAAGCCTGTTCGGGATAATGCTGCCAGCAACCAGTATACGGCGAATAAGAAGGTGTCGGCAGCGAATATCAACACAGCCTCCTTTTCTCTTCCACCCATCGTTGACTGGCGCAACCGCTCTGGTGTCAACTTCATTACCACACCTCAGGATCAAGGAGCCTGTCAGTCCTGCTGGGCCTTCGCCGTTACAGCCCTCATCGAAACTCAAGTCAGGATCGAGCATTCCGTCTGGTCAAAACGAAGCGAGGCAGACGTTCATGATGGAATAGGAGCGATTTGTGAGACGACCGGCAGCGCGGAGGAGACCCTGCGGTATGTTGCTGGGAATACCACTTCATCAGTCCACAGCGGAAGTGGAAAGCCAGGGATTGCAGACTGGTCGTGCGATCCCTACGAGGCGGTTACAACGCCGCACGCGCACTGCAGTGACCGATCTGGAAGAGCGACACACATTGGAGAGTTTCAGGAGATTGGAGGAATCGAGGAGCAGAAGCGGTGGCTGCTCGAGTACGGACCGATTGTGGCGACGTTTATCCTTTACAGTGACTTCGGCGGTTGGAAGCCTGATCCAAACCCGTACCATGTGTACAAGTGGGACGGTACGTCGGGCAATACAGGCAACCACATCGCTCTTGTCGTCGGCTACGATGACGAACGGGGGGCATGGATCATGAAGAATTCATGGGGCAAAGGATGGGGTGATGATGGTTTTGTTTACTTTGCGTGAGTCAGTATCACTCCGTGTCCGAAGGTGGAGAGCTTACCAGAATGCAGATACGATAATGCCAACATAGACATGTGGACAAAGTATGGTCTACGAAACGTCAATCCCGACCCTTGGACTCGAAAGAGACACCAAAGCGGTAATATGATGAACTCTGGGAATGGAGAGACTCATCGGAACTTCGAGCTACTCCTATCTGATCTCGATAGGGGCATCATGCATCTGTCCAGGGATGGGGATACGGGCAAGTGGAGTAGTGTCTCGCAGTTGGCTACCACTGATGAAAAGTTGTCAGTTCGTGGGCAGCCGTCCATCATTGGGACCTCCAGAAATCGAGACTTCCATGCTGTGGCACTCACCGAGGACAACAATATACAGCAGTGGACCTACAGTCAGTCGAGCAAGAAATGGTCCCAGTTGTCCGGCTTTGGTCAGTCGAAAGTGGACGGGTTCCCTGGGTTAGTGCAGAGTGATGACTCGTCCCTCGTCGTTGTTGTGAAGCACACCGATGGGACACTGAATGAGGTTAGTGCCTGGGCTAATCAGATGATCAATGCGTCTTGGACGAGAACTAACCGTACAACAACATGACAGTACCGGCAGGAAGCCAATTCGGAAACATGGACCTTGGTCCAGCCACCCATTTCAAGCAATATCACGCAGAGCGGCGCAAGTCTAGTGCAATCCAACGTTGGGCTTGATATCTACGACCGTTCAGGAAGCTCGAGAGGGAAACTATACGTAGTCGCAACTCGTGGGGATGGCAAGATGCAGACGTTTTGGAGGGAGGGAGACTCGACGACTTGGAGGGCAGGCGAAGCGTTTGGTGCCGGTATTCCAAACGATGCCGCTCCCGTCATGATCCAGGATATCGAAACGGTAAACGAGACGAGTGCCGGGGGCTTACAGCTGGCAGTATCTGTCCATGGATCTGTCGAGCACTGGCGTTGGCACCCACAGATGGAGGAGAAGTGGGAGAGGGTCGAAAGGGTGGGAGAACGGGTGAAACAGGTTTGGAGTCTGGTGCAGGGCAGCACTTTTGGAAGGCTGCATATGATTACCGAGAGTGTCGACGGGGTGATTGCGTACTGGGAATGGGATGGAACATGGTCGTTGGTCGAAGAGCTGCCGGCTGTTGGTGATGACAGCAGGTGGGGCAAGTCGGCGCCTGTGAGTGGAGGCTGAGTGATTAACAGTGGGCTACAGGGCTTAATAATTGTTAAGTAGCACTGAATTCTCAGCTGTCTCCATACCCCAAACCTCCAGGTCCCGCACCTGAACCTCCCCATGACCGACAAAGCCACAATGGCGATGCTTTCTACCTGTATCATCCCTCCCACGGCACCGCATACACATACCGTCATTTTTCTCCATGGCCGCGGCGACTCGGCCAAAAAGTTCATGTCCTCGTTTCAAGAATGGCGCGATTCGGAGTCTCGATCCCTGGCCGACCTTTTCCCGTCGGTGCGCTGGGTGTTCCCCCAAAGTGAGCTGCGCGCTGCCGCCAAATTTCCTGGTGCTCGTATGTCGCAATGGTTCGACACATGGAATATTGCCAACCTGCACGAGAAGCAAGAACTCCAAATCGAGGGTCTGAAGGAAAGCGTCTCAAGTATCAAGGTACTGCTGGACACAGAGGTAAACAGGCTAGACGGACAGTGGGAGAAAGTTGTGCTCGCAGGATTGAGCCAGGGTGGCGCCACCGTTGCGCACACGCTCATCAATGCACCGAAAGCGTTGGGGGGAATAATGGTTTTCAGTGGAAGAATGCCTTTCCCTGGGAGACCATTGGCTGAAACCAGGATGGTATTGGGTCTGACCGGAGTCCCTGATGATGACAGCGCCGTACGGACGACTCCGGTACTTGTCCAACACTGTGCTGACGATCCTCTTTCGAGGATACAGAATGGACGGGAGGTCCGGGACAGTCTCTCAAACTTTGGTTGCGAAGTGGAATGGCAGGAGTACCCAACTGGCGGGCATTGGTTTCACTCACCCGGCGGCGTCGAAGACGCTGCGAGATGGCTTCGTGCGCATGTCTTCGAGGAGAAGCATACCTAACCCATGAGAGATGGTCATGGCCAAACACTTCACACACGAAATTGAGGGATTACTCCTCCAATGACCGTGTGCTTTAAAAATGGCTTTATTATTTCAGCTAAACGTTGATAGCACAATTGACATGAGCCGGTCAGTCAGTGCATTCCCCTTCCTCCCACCCCCAAAAATCACCACCACTACCACCAGCACCACCTTGACCAGCAATACTTCCAGCCGGAGGCGGCGACTCGGACTTGACCACCGGAGGCTCAAGCTCAGGCGAACCCTCGATCTTGCCGCCCTGGTTGTTGCCGGCGGCAACTGTGTGGACATCGGCCTGAGCCAAGACCTTCGCTCGGTCCCTCGCACTGTCGAGAAAATATGTATCCCAATTCCTGATGACGCTATCGGGCGGGTACGCAATGACAATGAAAAACTGCCGCGCAGCTGCAATCTCGAGCAAGGGCTTCACTCCGTCAAAAGTCACCACCCTCGAAAAGCGCTGCGGCAATTGACGCGTCGGACACGGGTAGTGGCTGCTCAAGCCCGCTCCAAAAGGCAGAACAGTTGTCGTGCATCTGCAGGCTGATGAGGGAGGGGTTCTCAACAGGTCTCCTGTCCGTCATTGGGGGGAGGGGAGAAGGCGATGATGACGCGGGCGCTACATATGCGGTGAACTCGCCAACATAGAACTTGAGTGCAATGATAGCGTGCGTTTCGATCCCCGGGTCTTCACCGCGCACTGGAATATAGAACTGAATGGCGACAAATGGTCGCCATGTGCCCAGTCTGGCCGGCGAATTGACCAATCGACAGCGGATATTTGATGACAATCCGAGACTTTTTCCACCGATGAAGCGAAGAGGGTCGAAACCGTCCACGAGTGCACATTCCGTTCTCTGAAGTCGCTTGGAGCTGGGCTTGGCAGACTTGCCGGCGCTGCCGGCAGACTGACTGGGGCGCTCGCCGGCGCTGCTGATAGACTGCCTAGGGCGTTTGCTGGCGGCGCTGGCGGCGCTGGCAGGCTGGCCGGGGCGCTTGCCGGTGGTGCTGGTGTAACTGTTGGAAGACATTTTCTGTCATTGTTAGATATTATATAACTTGAAAATGGATATCTGCACCCGACTTACAAAAAGTAAGCTCTTCCCGTAAAAACGGTAAAGAGAGTCGACTGAGTTGAGGAGGGGGTGAAAACTCTTTCCGTAAAAACGGTAAAGAGGTCGAAGGAGTCGAGAGGTCGGAGAAGTCGAGAAAAGGTCGAAGAAGTCGAGGGGAGGGGTTAATCTCTTCCCGTAAAACGGTAAAGAGGTCGACAGAGTCGAGAGGGTAGAACTCTTCCCGTAAAAACGGTAAAGAGGGGGTCGACAGAGTCGAGAGGGTTAAAGCTCTCCCCGTAGAAACGGTGAAGAGGTCGAAAGAGTCGAGAGGGTAAAACTCTTCCCGTAAAAAAACGGTAAAGAGGAGGCCGACAGAGTCGAGAGGGTAAAACTCTTCCCGTAAAAACGGTAAAGAGGTCGACAGAGTCGAGAAGGTGAAAGCTCTTCCCGTAAAAACGGTAAAGAGAAAAAGGGGAAAAGGGCTTTGGTGATATCTTGATTGTGGTGGTGGTGGTTTCAGCGCAGTCCTGGCAGATCGAAAATCATCAAGGGTTTGATGCCTAAGGAAAAAAAAAAGCGAGAGAGAGAGAGAGAGAGAGAAATTAGAGGAGAATGATTTGTGTGGCCAATCTTCTGCCTGCCCAGCTGTCTGTTACGGCAAGGCAGGTGCCATGTAAAAATCACAATTTTGAATCTCTGTACCTTCCTTCCTCTTCGTTCATTTGTGTGGCCGATCTTATGCCTGCACAGCTGTCTGTGAGGGCAAGGCAGGTGCCATGCAGAAATCACTGTTTTTAATCTCTGTACCTTCCTCTTCATTCGTTAGGATCCACCTTCTATCCCCGGCTGAAAATTTATGCGGCCAGTCTTCTGTCTGCCTATCTAGCTGCCTGTTGGGAGGCAGGCGCATACCTTCCTCTTCGTCTGTCAAGATCCACCTTCTCCCCAGCTGAATTCCTGTGCGGCAACAGATTCCGAACATTAATGGAAGGAATCACCAAAGAATCGCACACATCTCATCCCCTCCCCCATGCGCCCCCTAAATCCCACCCACCACGAAACACACCATGAAATGTTTATGCCATTTGGGACGCCGTGGACACCGATGTTGAACCCAAACGAAGATGCCCTTTCCATTACCACATGGCATATATGTGGTCTAGATCATGCCATATGACGTCTGTTGACAGCCAGGTTTTTTTATCACCTTCAGTATGGCAATCTCACCCCCTATCCAACCAACCAACCCCTGACCATGAATGCCCCAGACCATGAACACACGATTCCGTCAGGCCAGGTCAACGACCCAGACTCTCCGAGCTCCCCCGAGACGGACGTCAACTCGGCTCAGGAGGTCAATTCTCGATGTCATGCCAGACTATGGGGCCGACTCTGACTCTGCAGAAGAGTGTATCGAGGTGACCTGCCCTAATCCAGTCAGTCCAGTGGCCCAGACCCGAGCCGCCCCCAGCAGCACTCGGCCAAGGAGGTCGATTTTCGATGTCATACCAGACTCCGAAGACGACCGACTCTGCAGACGAGGGGGTGTTCTACCCTAGTCCAGTCAGTCCAGTGGCCCAGTTCCGAGCCGCCCCCAGCAGCACCCAGCCCAGGAAGGAGGATGACGGGGAAATCGTTGCTCGCACAACATCAGTCCGGCGATTTATCCTTAACAGACGCACATCCCAGACCACCCAAAGGAGGCCCAGAGACCAAGTGATTCCAGACTCGGAGGCGGAACCTGACAGTGGATGGGACTCCAATGGCGATGGTCAGGGTATGTTGCTAACGACCAAGTGTACCTGATTGTGATAATTATATAGTTGTGGCAGCCGAGATCATTGATGACCGCTCGCAAGTCTAACTCGTCGTTACCCCCGCGCCAGCCACGAAGCCCCTATTGCGCCAGCCGAGCCCGCGAACCAAGCCTCCGTTGCTGAAGCCGCGCCCGCGAGCGCAGTCACCCAGGGCCCGATCACGCGGCGTTCAACCCGGACGGCTGCCATCGCCGCGTCGGCCAGAATTGTGACACAAGCCGCCAATGAAGCTGCGTTGGCCAGGGTATCGTCAGGGGTCACACCAGCGCGGCGTCTAAAGAGGACGGCCCCCAACACACAGGCTGGTAGTCCAGCAACGGGCTCGGGTCACCCCCTAAAATGCCAGCAACCTGTCGAACGAGCAGCACCCTCCATCACCACTCCCATTGATGTCGAGGATGTCGCTGACGATGCTGAGAACCCTGATTTCCACGTCGATCACGTCGATAATGATGATTCTGCCCGGCTCAAGCCCACTAAGGCACCATCAGGGGTCACACCAGCGCGGCGTCCCAAGAGGAAGGCATTCAACACACAAGAGACCGGCATTGCTGCGGCGGACTCGAGTCGCCCCGTGAAACGCCAGCGTGTCAGACAAACAACATCCTCCATCATTGCTGTTGGTGTCGGGGATGCCGTCGATGATGTCGAGAACCTCCATTCCAAAGAAGACGATGTAGTCTAACACTTGGAGGTGTTGGAGGACGAGGATGCGTTAGTGTTAAACTGGAACCTACCTCAGTCCCCCTTGATGTCGATGGCCCCGATGTCGAGGATGTATATTTACAACCAACCCTGTTTGTGTTGCCACTTATTTTCCCACCCTTCATAGAACGGGCTCTGTTCCAGGGTGTTGACCTCCCAGTCCGCTGGCACGATCCCTTGCTCAACCTGCTCTGCGGCCCATTCCTTCAAGGCCTCTAGCGCTACGGTCTTGGCATTCCTATCCGCCTTGTAATCGATCAGGCTTTCTTTCCCCTCGCTGAGCACCTTATGTAATAGCGCCGGAACAAACGGCTCCTCCCTCAGTTCCTCTAGTGGTGTGAACACAGCCTTGAAGTTAAACACCACGGCCCCGCTCACTGGCAGCCTTCTCAGGGTCTGCGCGTCACATCTCAGCTTCAACTGCTTCACCGTCAACTCTTCTGGCCTATCGGCAAACGCACTCCGGCTCCAGTTCTTCTCGTTGTCCCCTTCGAAGGCTCCCACTCCCGGAGAGGAGAACATGACCTGCCAGTCCTCAATGCTCCATGAAGCTCTCATCACCGGGTTTTCAGTTTGTAGCTTCGCGAACCACCGGTCTAGTGAAAACTGCATCTTATCCGCATCGGGAACGTGGGTGTGGATCTTCTTCATCGGCTGGTCTTTGTGCTGAGCGATGTGCCAGCCCACGCTTGAGCACACGCTGGCTGCCCTGAGGTAGTAGAAGCCATCCTCCTCGTTGCGGAGCATGATGGCGTAGTCCTCTGGGACGTTGAGAAATATCGACTTCAAGGGGGGGTTAGAGCTCAAGTCAGTGACGGTGTCTAGGAGGTTGTTGTGGAAGAATGTGTTGCTGGTGGAGAGGTGGAAGTGGGAAGGATAACGCCGACACAGAAACTGCAGGAGCATCTCCATCAGCTCACGGCAGGCAAGGTCAGCGCCAGGGCCCTGGAAGAAGATGCGGTCGGGGTGCTCAGACAACAGTCTCTGGCGGGCAGCCATGGTAGATGAATAGTTTTGTTCAAGCTCGATCCAGTAGTCGGGGTCATATTTCATTAATGACATATTTTGAAAGTATCTCCAGCGGAAAGGGCGGAATGGCCTGAAGATGGCTCTCCTGATGTCCCATGATGCGGGAACCGGCGATGGGTGAGGCACGCCACTCAGCACTGCGTAGTCCGGAAATCCACCGACCAAGGACCGA
Organism: Triangularia verruculosa; assembly: GCA_033296885.1. Taxonomy (NCBI): domain Eukaryota; kingdom Fungi; phylum Ascomycota; class Sordariomycetes; order Sordariales; family Podosporaceae; genus Triangularia; species Triangularia verruculosa. The sequence goes on along the minus strand of MU864016.1, from coordinate 10,780 downwards.
ATCTCCTGAGTCGAGAAGCCCGTTGGTGAGTAGAAGTTGTTTGCCAACAGATCGGGTTTTCTTGTAGTGGTTAAAGCCCGAGCTTGCAAGACTCGGGGCGAGATTTCGGCTTGATCGGCCACGGAAAGCATCTCGAACTGTGGGAAGCTGCTGAGGACATGACGTCTTGATGGAGGAAAAGTGTAAAGGTGAGGCGGTGGCGATGCTTTGGTATGGTGAAAAGATCGTCTAATTGAAGCTATCAGCAGCACGGCCACAGCAATGGTAGCACCGACAAGGGCCGCTGACATAGGGAACGCGGAGGCAAAGAATGGAAAGATGGTATTTGGCGCCATGCTGACGGCCCTCTTGTTCAAGATGCGTGAGGTATACAGCGGATATCTACGACAAGGCTCAAGGGGTTCTTTTGTATCCGATGCTGCGTCTCACATCCTCTAAACCCCGCATCATGTCGCCCTCAAGATCGTCGTTGTTAAGGTAGATAGCTCCGATCCAGTCACCATCCGATAGGTACTGGAGGGCCCATGAGGGGGCAGATACCGGGCTTGTGAACTGAGAAGAGCATGAAAGTGCGATGCCCATGGCTTCTATTGGATGAAAAAGCCCGAGAGCTACGAGGGGTGCAGGTGAAGAGGTGCGGTATCACAACCCCGCATCAAAGCTTGATATGAAAGACGTGTCTTATCGGAGATCAACATGATCCCGAAGTGTCAGTCGCCATACGGGAATGATTCGGAGATCTCAAAGCGCCCTAGCTGCGTTGGTAATGAACCCGACTCACCTGGATATGGTGATGGGCTTCGTCCAATATCATTGATAAGAATCTCACCCACCTCACCACCGGAGAAAAGAGATTGCATCTTCTTGTTAATAACAGCCCTTCCACTATTTCACCATTACCCCATTACCCCATTGCCATTTTTTACCAATACCCCTTTTCACCACTATCCCTTTTCACAAGAGGGAGCCTATTCGGAGCCCCCCCATTGTCTTACCAGCGCCCCCCTAAGTCTTACCAGCACCCCCCTAATTAAAGCTATTAACTATAACTCCGCTTTTTAATTAATAAACGAAGAAAATCCCGTTTATTATATAACTATAATAGCCCTAACACTATTAATATTATAGCCTATCATCGTATATAATAAAAAGTATAGCCAAAAAGATAAACGAAATTCGACTGGTGTTAGGGTTTTGTATTAAAAAAATGGAGGAGGGCGTTGGTAAGACAATAGGGGGGCTCCGAATAGGCTCCCTTTTTCATCCTTACCCTTTTTCATCTTTTATTCTTCTCATCTTTTTTTACATTTTACTATTGATCTCAAAACTTCTCAAGCAGTAAGGAGCAGGTGTAGCACGGCAACTATAACTCAACCAGGGACGCAGTTAGCAGAAGGTCCAAAGTGGAATGTGACTGTTACACTCCGGCCTTTAGGTAGTCTATGAGCCATCTCAAGCATCTTATGAGATCATCGCAATGATTTATGGCTGTGTTTAAAACAGTCAACCGACGAGGTTCCGCGATTTCCCACGGAAGACTTCCTTCATCCGAAAACATGTTGCTCCAGCGGCTGTTACGAGATTTGAACAATCCGCCAAGTGTCTTGGGGCCACTACCCAAAGCCCTGTCTATAGCGCCCCTCATAGATAGAACGATAGTCTAATAAACAATGTCGGCCGTTCCGGACTCGGACTTTGGCGATTACGCGTCCCTTTGTTTTACGTAAACTGATGCGGTTTGAGGCTGCATAGCAATAACTCGATCTGAAGAATCGATGTTCTCCTGGTCGTCGGGAGAGGGGGGCGACCCAATACAACACAAGACCATGAATCCTGGAATATTGCCACAGGGATGTCCACAGGTACCTTATGTCGACATCAGCGCCAGATAAGCTTGTAAAGACGGGCCGTCTACAGTTAAACACCATACCTATGTACCGCCCTAAATGGTAGCAGAGACGGTTCCTAATTGTTTCCGGGACAGAAAAGCTGGCACTGCAAAGTAAGAATACAGCATTAAAGATATTTAATAGGCCTTGAAAGATAGTTAATAGGCCTTAGAAGATATTAAAAACACCTTAAAAGATACTTTTGCCGTACTAAAAGATAGTAATAAGTCCTAAGAAAATAGTTACTAGGCCTTTTCTACCATTTTAAAGGTATGATCAACTCCGCCGGGACAAGCATTGTTCACTATGGAGCCGTAAAAGCATTGCGTATGCCCGGTTTTGCGGGCGGCAAATGACTTTGGACGAATATCTTGGCTCGACGTTGGCGTGATACTAAGATAGGTAATATGGTAAATGTTGCCAGCCGGCACTGCTTTCGGACAGAACCCTTCAACCATTAGGCGGCCCATTCTGCCGACCCTTGCGCAACTAATCTGCTCTTTAGCCTCATTCGCTTATTGGCGAGGGGATAGAGAGTGGTCGTTTCCAGGGTCCTGGTCGATCGTCCCAGAAGCTATCCAATTCGTTACACAGTCACCGAAGGTTGTCAATCCCGACAAAGTAAGAGGGTGTGGAAGCAGGCACAGGATCAGGGGAGTCCATTCGGTGCGCCCCCTTCAATGTCACCACTCCGCATGCCAATCGTTCGGCAGTTTGCGAACCGCTGTCACCCACACTGAGATATCCACCGAAGCTAGTGAGAAGCGAAGGGCAACATCCCACGATACCGTTGTTTATGGCCTGTTGCGGATGGCTCGGTGTGGCATGTTTCCAACAAACTAACCTTGTAGTGATTGTTGATCCCCGTCTACAACATCCTCGCGCCAAAATTAATCTCTAACGTCTTTTGCGTGCAACACGTCATCTGACGATATCTTGACAATCATATAGCTCTAGGGCATTAAGTAATTGCCGTCTGTTGTCCCGCCTCGGTTAGGAGATCCTCTCCTCACTCCTCCTCTATTTACCTTACTTGCTTCTGAGCTGTGGTGATCAGTCGTCTGTAGGTCAATCCGATTGGGGAAGTTGCTATAGCAAGTCAAGTATGCGTTCGAGAACGCCCGGGCGGACTACACATTGCCATGGGCGGGAGCCACTTCTTCCAGATTGGCTTACGTCTCTCATTGACGCTCATCTCAAGGACAAGACCTCGCGTGAACGCGTTCCCCCACATTCCCGAAGATGGCGTCAGTGACCGAGAGAGGAGGGACGTGAGACGGATGGCAAGAAATGCATAACTGAGGCGATCAAAACTCGGAGTGTGCTGTGCAAGACAGCCAGAAACGAACGGGTATATAATCATCCAACTTTCTCCCTCTCAGTCTGGAGTCTTCGTTTCCTCACCACCCTCGATCAAGCCTCTTTCTCATCCATCTCAACAGACAACCAAGCCAAGCTTCAACGCTCAACACCACTAAGCAACCTCAAAATGCTTCCCAAGGTCTTCCTCACCGCTCTCCTCGCGGTCCCCTACGTCGCGGCTCTCGCCGTTCCCGTTCAGGACGCCTACAACGGCGATATCGAGGCCCGCTATGCTGAGCCCGAGGCCTTCCCCATCGCTGCTGTCGATGTCGACGCTGAGGTGACTGGCATTGATGTTGACGCCGACGTCACCGACAAGGGCAAGGGAAAGAAGGGCAAGAAGGGCAAGGGAAAGAAGGGCAAGGGAAAGGCTAAGGGCAAGGGCAAGGCGAAGGGCAAAGGCAAGGGCAAGGGAGAGGCTAAGGGAAAGGGCAAGGCCAAGGGAAAGGGAAAAGGAAAGGGAAAGGGTCCCGCCAAGCCCCCCGCTAAGGGCAAGGGAAAGGGGCCCAAGGAGGAGGGTGAGGCTGCCGAGTAAATAACTCGCATTCACAATCAGCAGTCTCCTCTTCGAGAAAGAGACTAAAGAGCAAGGGATGATAGCTTAATGACTGGCCAGTCAACGGAGCGGATGACGATTGCTTGTATTTACATTTCACATTCCCTTTTCTAAAAGGTTGATGGAAACGGACGACGGTTCGAAAGCCATTATGTATATGTTGGACACCTACTATACATGTACCCGGGCAAGCTGGTGGGTTGAAGGCAAGGGCTGAGCTGCTGGGAGCAACGCAGCCTCTCTCGCCTCTATTCCTTTGAACTTCAACTAGGTATTAGCACTAGAACAATTGAAGCCCGGTCATTGGAGGAGTAATCCCTCAATTTCGTGTGTGAAGTGTTTGGCCATGACTATCTCTCATACGCTGGCGTTTCCCGGGGCGACCCGAGCCCGTTGTTGGACTATCAGCCTGTGTGTTGGGGGCCTTCCTCTTTGGACGCCGCGCTGGTGTGACCCCTGACAGTACCTTGGCAAACGCAGCTGCATCGGCGGCTTGTGTTACAATTCTGGCCGATGCAGTGATGGCAGCCGTCCGGGTTGAACGCCGCGTGGTCGGGCCCTGGGTGACTGAGCTCGCGGGCGCGGCTGGCGCAATAGGGGTAACGACGAGCGGGACTTGCGAGCGGTCATCAATGATCTCGAGTGCCACAACTACCTATATAAGGTATGTTCATTTCAATCCACAGACCCACATACTCAACCGAGTTAGGTAACACCAACTCGCACTCCTTCTCTTTGTGCAACAATGAAAGCTTCCTCTTTGTACACCTTTGCCCTGTCATGCAGGTCTCTTAAACGATCTTCCTACTCCCACTCCCTCCCTCCCTCGTCACCCATTTTCACAATCTCACCCTGCGTTATCTTAGATGTTTTTCTCCCTCATATACCAAGACCCGTCTTTTCTTTTACCAGGACGTCCAAATAAAGCCAGGCGACAGAAATGTTTGTCTCCTAGGGCTTTGTCTCAGTTGCGTGCTTCACCACCTGTCTTCTAGCGTCTTCCACCTTCGTGTCTCTTCTAGATTCGCCCAACAGTGGAACGTCGTTGAGATGGATACAATAACACTGGCCGATGGCCGACTAGTACGGCGTAGCACGAGACTCCGAGCACAAAATTCAGAAAAGCAACAACCACAACCACACCAACCACAACCACACCCAAACCCAACACCACAACCACACCCAAACCCAAACCCAACACCACTACCACACCCAACACCAATACCACACCCAGCACCAATACCACACCAACACCCAACACCACTTCCACACCAACCGCAACTGCAGCTACAACAAGAACAGCAGGAAGACTCCTCTATCTTACTTGCTCGAGACTGGTCAGAGCCGGTGCGGCTAACGCGGAAGAACCTTGCTCTGTTCAACAAAATGGCAGGCCATGACTCGGAGCCGACGGAATCACTCGAGACGGGATCACTCAAGATGAGCTCATCTACGACCATTTCCACAAAAATGTCTGGCTTCGCCAGGCGGGCTACCGAGAACGGAATTCTCAGTCTGCACAACTCCCAGCTACCCAAGAATATTGACAGCATCCGCAGAAGATACGCTGCCCCCCGTGCAACACCGTCACCCACCCAGTCCGAGTTCGAGGATTACGCCACAAAGAATCAAGGCGATCCTAATGAGGCTACTGTGATGGCCCGGTTCCAACGTTTCCTGTTAAAAAGTTTCAAGGGAGCGTATATCCAGGTCTTCAACCGGCAGTTCACTGGATTTCCAACCGGAGTTGGTTTCAACGACGGCCTCTCTGCTGCGCAACCCGACTTTGTTGAAGGCCTCGCCAAGCCGGGGAAATGGCCGCTGGAAGTACGTGGGATTGGTGGCGCTGTCCTCCATGCTGGCGATCTAAATTCCATTGTCTTGCCACACATTGCAGGCGAGTTCCAGAGGCCTGGGGGTCAAATGGAGGCAGCTGAGGTGCAGGCGAGGTATGACGGAGCTGCCCTCACCTACGCTAGAAACCAGGCACTTGCCGAGATGGATACTGCCGATGCGCCCGCCAACGCCCACGTTACCACCTTTGCCACCGACGGCAATTCGCTTCACATTTATGCACATTATACAGACTCGGAGGGGCGCTATCACCAGTCTCCCGTTGAAAGCACAGCCATAAACTCGCATGAGAGGTATAAACTTGGCCAGCGAATGATCAGGAACGCCCAGCAACATGCGAGAGAAGAGTCATACAGACTCCGAGACCAACTCGAGGCCCACTATCAGAAGCACAGGGAAGGCGGTCAGGATATTCCTGCTCCCATCCCCGCCGATAATAACGGACCAATTAGCAAGCAACGACGAAGCCTTGCGACTGAAGCGACAGTGTTGAGTTTCGGGACAGCTTGTTTTTTCCTGCTCATTTTCTTCCCCGTCCTCGGCATCGTGTATTACATATCGCGGCGATAGCCTCGGTTCCAAGTTGGCATTTCGTGTGGGAGCTCTTGAAACCATTGAACAGTCTGCCTAGGTCTACCTGCACTGGGGCTAGGCTCGCCGCCCGCCCGTCCGCCCGTTCGTTGCTCTCGGGGTCAATTGCGGGATACCATTCCTACTAAGGTACCCTACCCAGCTACATACAGGACCACTTCCACCACCCATTTCCCGTTGCCCACTACCAATTGCCCATGCGATAAATCCTACATCTTGTTATGCTTGTCCTTGACTTGTTCTCGTGTGCGTGCGGTCGGGGGGAGGGGGAGGGGGAGAGCTGGAGAACACAAAAGTTAGCGGTGGTGTGGTGAGGTGATGTGGCCGGCAACATACCGCAAATGGAACAATGCTCTGGATAATGCGCTTGAACAGATCGGTGGCAAAAGTCAGCAATCTAGGTGACAGACCAGGACGCAGGCTGGCGACAGGGGCAACGGGAGAAGCTGCATTCAACTTTGACTATTTGAAATGATGCGACTGCTTGAACGTACCGTGAAAGTGTCTCTTTTGGCTGGGTGGTATATTCCGCATCGCTGTTCTGGGTGTCAGTGATGTCAAGCAGGTATAGGGAGACTTGTGCTGTGTCAACACCACATCGGCATCAGGAGCCGGATCCGGTGGCAGCCAGTACTGGCAGGAAGCAATGGAAAACGTCAGTAATTGTAAATACAAGACAAAAAATGCACCGAAAACACAATTCGTACCGTTTAAGTGAACTGAACACGCCAGTTGACATGAAGCAGACGCTCGTCGTCGGTCAGCTCAGTGTCGTGGGCGTTGCAAATCATGCTGCGACCCGTGCGGGCTCCGGGGTTAAACGCTGTGGTTTGAAAGAGTTTCGGTGGCCCGTGTTAGCTTTTTCTTCAATCTCTGTTGGATTATGTTTAAATGTCCCTCCCACCACTGGATTTATATGGGCAAACGGACGGCTAGACACTGAATAACATAAATTTTGGGGCGGGGTGGACCACCTACCACCCCTTGGTAGGTGACGGGAAGCTGCTTTTTCTGTGTTACTCGACCCGAGGAGCGCTTGGCACCTGAGCCTACAGGTAAAATAGGCCTGTTTTGGTTCTGGAAATCGAAGTTGATGAAAAAGCTAGCACGGGCCACCGAAACTCTTGCTTTCAAACCACAGCGGGACGAGCCAATGGCGATCACAGCGCAAAGCGGGAAGGCCCACGATGATCTGGCAGCAGTCGCCAATGTCGGCAGCGGAGCCGATGTGTTGGCCGGCCCGACAGACCTTCATGATGGGGAGCCAAGTGAGCGACTCGACTTCGTTGGTATTGCCGAGCGGCGTAACGATTAGGAAGACGTACACGTTGCCGGCGTCTAAGCGATATCGACGACCGCCTTGGTAAGCGTGGCGCCCTGCGACTTGTGTACCGTGATGGCATACGCAATGGTCGCCGGGAACTGGGTACGGCTACAAGCTCGCCGTCCTCCAAGGAAGTCTCTGGTGGATCGGAAGATGGGCACAACGCCGGCGAGCCCTGGGTTGTCAGGGAAACAACTCGGGCCGGAGTAACCATCAAACTTGACCAAGATGACGAAAGGGAGGGAGGGGGTCTTGCCGGGGAACCTGACCATACCTCCAAACGATGTCAACGATGGTACCCATGGCGCCGTTGACCAGGCCTTCCTCGGTCCAGAGATTCTCTGTCAACATGATACGGCTGTTGATGATGAGGGGGAACCGAACGTGTAGATTACCGGCGTCAACAGAACTGACTTCGTCTGCCTTGGGGCCAACGTGGGAAGCGATCGAGGCGATACACGGCTTCTTGAGCTCTTCCAAGTGAGTGAGGTTATAATCGTTGACCAGATTGTTGGTGGGGTAGATTCGAAGAGCGTCTCTGAAGGTCTGCGTCGAAGGCAGTACGTCTGATTACACTGATGACGCTGTACACGGCTGACAGCAGCTATATCAGGTGTACCCTGTGAAGACTGACCACGGCGGAGTAGCTGTGTCAAGTTGGTAGACACCTGTCGAATGGACGAAGGAAAGAGGGTCCGGAGAGAACCACGAGGGCGGAGTGATCGCTGGGGCTGAAGTGACCGAGTACTGTGATGACCTTCCTGTTGATGTCCCTGTCGAAAGGGTTGGAGAAAGGTGATGACAGGACCTCGAAGTGACTGGGCCGATGGCTGTCACGGTGTATCCTAAGCACCGGGAGTAGCCACTGGAGCACTGGGGGGAACAGCGATGGAGGGATGTTGAGGGGCGATGATGGAGGGACGTCGAGAACGATCACCCTGTTTCTCCGGTGACGATAGGTCGGCTTCTGCAGTACCACGCTTGGCGGTGCCTGTAACGGCCCTGATAGCAGAGATGGCGCGGGTGGAACGTGATTCCTGTGTCTGGTCAGTAAATGTCTGGTCAACGGGGAAGCGTCTGTTATACCGAGCGGCACGGGCATTACGACAGTCGGCACAGTGGACGGTAAGCTTACTCGGATCCTTCTTGTTGATGAAGTGATCAAGACCCTTCTCTTGATGGCACTCGTGGTTCCGCTGACTCAGCGGCAGGGAGGGTACGTTCCGGAGCACCAGGCGGTTTGGAGGGCGGACGTCCACCCGGGTCGACAACAGCCATGGTGTACTCGATCTGCCAAATGTTAGCGCTTCGATTGCGAATGGAGTTTTCGGCCAAACCTGATGCCGATTACACCACTGGATTGCGCCGCTTCCGAATAATCAATTACCAAAGTTTGGTTTGCTGTAGCCAAGGGCGACGAATGTGGTTTCGGGAATGAGTGTGGTGGATGAAGTCGAAGGTTGATGGTTACGGTTGATTTGATGGTTGACGTTGGCTGCAGCTGTTTCAATCAGGTGTCAAAGCTCCTTGACGGGCCAGCTACGGAGGCTGGGGCCAAAACTGAAGAGACCAAATTATTAGTACTGACAAACGAAATTCGACCCACACTATAAGAAATTAACCGATAATCTTATAAGTATTGTAAATTATATAGGGTTAAAGATTGCCTTTAACTCTCTTAAAATACCGTTTAATAGTACAGTAAGCGTTCTACTTATTTTATAGCTATTTAAAGTATAGGTTTTTAACGTATCATTTTATTATATTAATTTAATTTATTAATTCGGTAAGTTCGGTTAATTTTAAAGTTTATTAATAAATTATATAGAGTAAAATATTATTATTATTTTATCAAAATACCAGTTTAATGAAAAAATTCTATATTTATTTAATAATCTTAAATATTTATATTTTATATATTAAATATGTTAAAATAGGTGTCTCGCAGGCCTGTATGATGTAGGCCTGCACTGGGATTGGCGCAGTGTACTCAGAGTAAAGGAGGCTTTGTCTGTAGCCTACGACAGTAACTTGGCACTGAAAGAAGATAGATTATAGGGGCGGCGCCCTGCAATATACAAGGTAATTATAGCAATATAAGCTTATAAAGCATTAAAAGATGTGGTGAACCAGTATATTGAATTAACTTAATAAGTAAAAAAATATTATAGTGAATAGTCTTAAGGGCAAGCCTTTTATAGATCTTCGGCTTTGTATTCCTCCCCTAATCTCTTTTCTATTGCTGTATGCTAAGTGTCTAAAACTCCGGACGTTAGCCACCTGGACTTCTAAGTTAAATCGGAGGTCTGTTCGGAGGTTTGAAAGTTTATTGTAATTGCTACTGTAGAGCGTTAGTAAGTACTGTAATTCTAAGCCATTAATTGTTGTAAACTTTATAGGTTATAGGTTTAGATATACTGTAAAGTCTATAAATAAGTGCTATACTTTAATACCCCTTTTATAGCCGTAGTATATGGTATTAGTTAAAAGGGCTTAGAAAGGTTTAATAGCGAAATAAAGGTATTAAATAGCGTTATCGGTAAAGCTTTAGTAAGGCTGTTAATAGGTATTTCCTCTATAGGAAGATAGGTTATAGTAATAACTTTAGTAGATATAGCCTCCTTAACCTTCTAAAAATAAATAAGTATATATTTAGTTCGGCGATTATATTTATTGCTATAGGTAATAGTTATTAAACCTTTATTATTATATAATAAAGGGGTAGGGCCTATAATAGGTTTAGAAATCTCCTAGAAAAGACCCTTAAGTTATATAGCTTCCTTAAAATTTTAAATAAGCTTAGTATATCGGCTTTTAAAGTATTAAAGGATATAGTAGATACTTTCTTAGATTTTTAATTAATAGGCCTCTTTACTAAAGTAAATATCTACCCGTAAGTAAACTTAGCACTCTCTTTATACCTAGCCTAGTTACTATCTATAAACTTAATAGTCTTTAAATTACTATTAGAATTATAATTAATAGTTTTATCGACGTTAGAATATAAGTAAGAAAGTAGTAATTTTATAGCTTTTAAGTAGGTATTAGTAGGCTATTTTAAATATTATAAAAGCTACTAAACGCTAAAAGCTACCTTAAGCTTAGTTTAAATTATAATTATTGAAATAGGTATGGCTCATATACAGGCCTAAGGGCCCTGTAGCTAATACACTAATAGCGTAGCGGAATTGTCACATACGATAC